>PVIA01004769.1:116398-130030 GCA_004024845.1 Tonatia bakeri | reverse complement strand
AAGGTTCGGTTGTTAATAGCTGTGAGTTTGTCGTCATTTTACTGTTCATATTTTTTATCTTCTTTTTCTTAGATAAGTCTCTTTAACATTTCATATAATAAGGGCTGGGTGATGATGAATTCATTTAACTTGACCTTGTATGGGAGGCACTTTATCTGCCCTTTCATTCTAAATGATAGCTTTGTTGGATAGACTAATCTTGGGTGTAGTTCCTTACCTTTCATGACTTCAAATACTTCTTTCCAGCCCCTTCTTGCCTGCAAGGTTTCTTTTGAGAAATCAACTGAGAGTCTAATGGGGACTCCTTTGTAGGTAACTGTCTCCTTTTCTCTTGCTGCTTTTAAGATTCTCTCCTTATCTTTAATCTTGGGTAATGTAATTATGATGTGCCTTGGTATGTTCCTCCTTGGGTCCAACTTCTTTGGGACTCTCTGAGCTTCCTGGACTTCCTGGAAGTCTATTTCCTTTGCCAGATTGGGGAAGTTCTTTATTATTTTTTCAGATAAGTTTTTGATTTCTTGCTCTTCCTCTTCTCCTTCTGGCATTCCTGTGATTCAGATATTGGAGCGTTTGAAGTTGTCCTAGAGGTTCTATAGCCTCTCCTCTTTTTTTTGAATTCTTGTTTCTTCATTCTGTTCCATCTGGATGTTTATTAGTTCTTCCTTCTACTCCAAATCATGGATTTTGAGTCTTGGTTTCCTTCCCTTCACTTTTCATTCCCTGTATATTTTCCTTTATTTCACTTTGTGTAGCCTTCATTTCTTCCTTCATTTTGCAACCTAGCTCAATCAGTTCTGTGAGCATCCTGATTTGAACTATGCATCTGATAGGTTGGCTATCTCCTTGTCACTTAGTTCTTTTTCTGGAGTTTTGATCTGTTCTTTTATTTGAACCACATTTTTTTGCCTGGGCACACCAGTCTGGATGGATGTTTAATTCCTTCATTGTTTGACTTCCATGCAAATGATTTTCTGGCAGTTCTGATTCTTTGTTTTTAAGTTACTTGTTATCCTTCTTTTGATTGAGGGAATAAGTGAAGCGTTTCTGCCTATGCCTCCATCTTGGCTGGAACCTCTTGGGCGCTTTTTTTTTTAATGAGCCTCATTAAAGACTTATTAATGTTGTTTATCTTTTCAAAGAATCAGCTCTTAGTTCCATTGATCTTTTCTATTGTTCTTTTAGTCTCTGTTTCATTTGTTTCCACCCTGATCCTTATTGTCTCCTACCTTTCACTAACTTTGGGTTTTGTTTGTTCTTTTTCTAGTTCCTTTAGGGAGAAAGTGAGATTGTTTATGTGAAATATTTCTTGTTTCTTGAGGTAGGCCTGTATTGCTATGAATAACCAACTTAGACCTGCTTTTGCTGTGTTCCAGAGATTTGAGGGGCGGTCACTGTGTTACCATTTTCATTTGTCTTGAGTTATCCCATAATTTTCTCCTTGATTTCTTTTTTAAAGGATTTTATTTATTTTTAGATGGAGGGGAAGAGCTGGAGAAAAAGAGGGAGGGAAACGATGTGTGGTTACCTCTTGTAATCCCCCTGCTGGGGACCTGGCCCGCAACCCAGGCGTGTGCCCTAGACTGGAAATTAAACCTATAACCCTCTGATTAGCAGTCTGGTGCTCAATCTACTGAGTTACACCAGCCAGGGCCTCCTTGGTTTCTTACCACATTAAATATTTAGTAGCATGTTATTTATCCTTCCGTTTGTGGTTTGGTTTTGTTTTTGGGTTTTTTTTCCAGTTTTTCTCTTATAATTGATTTCTAGTTTCATTCTGTTATGATCAGAGAAATTGCTTGATATGATGATCAGAGAAATTGCTTGACTTCAGTCGTCTTAAATTTATTGAGATTTCTTTTGTGGCCCATCATGATGTCTGTCCTGTAAAATGTTCTACGCATACTTGAGAAAAATGTATATTCTGCTGTTTGGGATGGAATCACCTGTAAACGTCTGTTACGTCAGTCTAGTCTAATGTGTCTCTTAAGGCCACGGTTTCCTTGTTGATTTTCTGTCTGGATGATCTATCCATTGATGTAAGTAGGGTATTAAAGTCCCTACTGTGTTACTGTCACGTTTCTCCCTGTTAATATTTGCTTTATGTATTTAGGTGTCCCCTTACGTGGTTGTGTAGATGCTTACTAGAGTTATATTTTTTGTTGGATTGGCCCTTTTATGATTATTCCTTTCTTCGTCTCTTGTTATAGCCTTTGTTTTAAAGTCTGTTTTGTCTGATACAAGTATTGCTACCTCAGCTTTTTTGTTTCCACTTGCCTGAAATATATTTTCTCACCTTTCTGCTTTTCGTCTGAGTGTATCTTTCAATTTGATGTGAGTCTCTTGTAGACATAGTGTATCTCTGGGTCTTGTTTTTGTTTTTGTTTTTAAATCCATTCAGCCACTCTTATGCCTTTTGATTGGAACATTTAGTTCATTATACTTAGTTATTTTACATAGTTATGGCTGTTTTATTCTAGTTTTTGCGGTTCTTGTACATAGATGATTTTCTGTAGGTATTTGTTTGAATTCCTCTCTTTAATTTTTGTGTATGTCTTAGAGGTTTCTGGCGGTTTTCATGAGGTTCATATGGATCACACTGCATTCAGAGCAGTCTGTCTTAGGTTGATGTTGCTCAAGTCCAACGCATTCTAAAACCTTGGTGCATCTTACTCACCTTGTCCGTGTTCATTTTTGTGTCTGTGAACGTACCCCTTGATTTATTATTGTATTTACACATAATCTTACTACTTCTGTCTTTTTGTCTTCATACTTGCTTTATAATTGGTTGATCCACTACTTTTATTAAGTGTTTGCTTTTATTAGTGAGCTTTTTTTATTCCTGTATTTTATTTTTAGTTTTGGCCTTTTGGGCTTAAAGAAATCATTTTAACATTTCTTATTATGCCCGTTTAGTCGTGGTGAACTCCTTTAGCTTTTGCTTGTCTGGGAAATTCTCTCTCCTTCAATTCTGAACAACCTTCCTGGGTATAGTATTCCTGGTTGTAGATTGTCCCTTTCATGACCTTGAATGTATCATGCCATTCCTTTCAGCCTTCTTTGCTTCTGTTGATAAAAAATCACCTGATAGTTTTATAGGAGCTTTCTTGTACATATCTAGCTGCTTTTCTTTTACAACTTTTTAAGATTTTTTTTGTCTTTAACTTTTAGCATTTTAATCATGATGTGTTTTGGTGTGGGCGTCTTTGGGTTCATCTTGTTTTGGGCTGTGTGTCCTGGATTTGTATGTCTGTTTTCTTCACCAACTTAGGGATGTTTTCAGTCATTTCTTTAAATAGATTTTCTATCTCTTTCTCTCTCCTCCTTCTGAGATGCTTACCATGCAAAAGTTGGTATGCTTGAGGTTGTCCCAGAGGTCCCTCGTTGTTTTTTCTTTTTTCTTTTTGCTATTCCAGTCGGGTGTCTTTCAGTGCCGTGCCTTTCGGATCACTGGTGTGATCTTCTGCCTCTTCTATCCTGTTGTTGAGTTCTCTAGTGTATTTTTTTTATTTCACATACCGTATTCTGAGTTGTAATTGGTTTTTTTATATTCTCTATCTCTTTGTCCACGTTCTCACTGAGTTCTTGTATTCTTGAGTTTCTTTATAACCATTGTTTCCAACTCTTTATCAGGTAGATAGCTGGTTCGTGTTGTGTTTAGTTCTTTTCCTGGAGTTTTGTCGTCTTTAATTTGGAGCATACTTTTTGGTCTCCTCATTTCACTGACTTTCTGTGTTTGGTCCTGTGTACTAGGTAGGTCTGATATGTCTCCCAGTCTTGAAAGAGTGGCCTTATGTAGGTGTCATATGGGGCCCAATATCACAGTCCTCCTGGTCACCTGCGCCAGGCGCTCCAGGAGTAACACCTGTATGATTTGTGTGTGCCCTCCTGATGGAGAGTTAACAGAGAGCAATAGGGCCTCAGTTGTTGCTGTCACGGCAGTGGGTGGGCTTAACCTTCGGACTGCCTGGCTGTGAGAACACCAGCTGTGACTACAGTGCACAGGCTGTTGTACAGAGGCTAACACCATGGATTGGGAGTTAGTTACTCTAGCACAACCCCAGGTCTAGCCAAGGCCACCTGTCTAGTGTGTCACTCATGGTGGAGCCACTTGGGTGGGGCTGTATATTGGTCTGAAGCCAGCTACTGGGTGCTTCGAGTCTGGAGCCTCTTGGGATGGGCACCAGTGTGGGGTGAGGCCAGCTGCCACTTGTGCCAGGCTTTGTGGTCCCTTGTAGGAGCCACTTAGTTATCTTCAGCCCGTTGCTGCTTGTGGCAGCCTTGCATGCACTTGGGGAGGTCATTATGCAAGCCAAAACCGGTGCCACTCATGCCGAGTTTGGGACCATTCGATTGGAGCTATACTGTAAAAGGCCACCCGCCATTTGTGCCAGGTCTAGGGCTGCTGTTGGGAGCTACATGGCAAGCTGAAATTGGTTGTCACTTTTGCCACGCTTTAGGCCACTTTGTGGGAGCTACAGTGTAAGATGAGGCTGGCTACCATTTGTATGGTGTTTGTGGGTCTTCGGGAGAGTCCTCATTGGTCACCATGACTGCCACTTCTTGTGTCAGGGAATAGAGCTTCTGGAAGAGGCTTTGGCTAGATGATCAGGTTAGGTGGGATAGTGTCTCAGAGAGGTGCTGGGACAGGGTGAATGTTGTTAGCCAAGTTAATGGGGAGCAATAGGGCCAGCAATAGGGAGGAGAGCTGAACAAATGAACAGTGGCACCTACCAACCCTCTGTCTCCTGAGGGAGTTGCCCCACCCCTGCTTCTCCAGCCCTTGCCCTAAAGTTAGTCAGTTTCATTCCTCCTTGTATAACCCAAGCTGCCTCTGCCCTGGAGCTTGGAGCAGGTGAGTTTGTGTGTCAGCCCTTTAAGATGAGCATCTTGATCACCCACACCCCTTTAGTTCTGTTGTACATAATTAAATCCCTTTGGTTCTCAAAGCCGGATGTTACAGGGCTCCTGTTCCTGGCAGAGGTGCCCCAGGCTGGAGAGCCTGGTAAGGGGCATGGACTCGTCACTGCCCTGGGGGTACCTTCACGTCCGGATGCTCCTCTCATTTATTAATCACCACACCATGGGTGTGGACCTGCCCGGTCTGTCTCCGCCCCTCCAACTGTCCTCATGTGGCTGCTTCTCTGTATCCTTAGTTATAGGACTTCTGTTCAGCCAGGTTTCAGGTGGTTCTCAGTGGTGGTGGTTCTGTAATTTGTAATTTGGATGTGTTAGTTGGAGGTGAGTTCAGGGTTTACCTACTTCGCCATCTTGACTCTTCCTCTTTTTGTTCTCTCTCTTGAGACTAGATCTTTACTTTGTCATGGCACAGTGATTGTCTACCTGGGTGCTCATCAAATTTACCCTCTGAAGCTGTGAAAGGTCAACATCTAGAACGTTCTGATCGACTCAACTTGAGGAAGAATGTGGAGCCGTCCTTTGTTTTCCTCTGTAGTTCACAGATGGTTCTGAAAGGCAGTCTGGTTTGGGGCCCACTACCCTGTAGAGCACCTCAGTCTTTATTGTTTGTGCAGATCCCCTGGGGGCCTTGTTAAAGTGAGGTTTGAATTCTGCATTTCTGACATGCTCCCAGGTGATACCTGCTGCTTGTGGGACCTCACTTTGAGTGTAAGGCTATGGAGAATTTAATTCCTCTCTCTGGGCGATTCTTCCTCACAGACACTTTTCAGCTCTACTGATCTCCCACCTAGAAATGTCATGATGTACCAGGTGCTTTTGTCAGTATTTCCATTTGGTTTCAGTGTCTTTTTCCAAACTGGGTACCTAATACTAAAGGCACTTTGTTTCTAGAGATCATGGGCACCTTGATCCAGAACACCTTGGTCTAATGCTTGGGAGATAAAAATCAATCCAAGTTGTGTCTTCTTTCTTTGCTGAATCACAATTTCAATCTTCTGTGGAACAAGAGAATGAGCAAATACATTATGTAAGCTGAAATTGGAAAATGGACCAGATTTTCTGGGTATACTTTAGTTTAATTTTGGGGTTTAAATGTCTGCCATTTTCTTAATTTCCTTTTACAGTGCTTTTGATGGAATTCTGTTAAAATTCTCTCAGATAGGTAAAATGACCTTTGTAATTGCCTTTGAGTTTTCTTTTTCTCTTAAGACCCTTATTCTTAAAGCCAGTCACTTTTCACTACAAATTCAGTGCCCTCTAAATGCCTCTTCTTACAAAGGAGATAGGCATGTTTGGAAGATCATTAAATCTTAAAAGCTTTTTGCTGATATTGGTGCTGAGGGCTGATTGCAGAAAATGTTGGCAGCTGTGTGCATTTCCAAGCAGCAGGGCTGCTAGGGCCCCTTCTAACCAGTATGGGGAAAGGCTGAGTGGAAACAGAGTGCAGTGTCAGCCAGCTGTTCATTTCTCCAAGTTAACAGTGCCATCTAAATGTTAAAATCAGAAACTTGGCCTGCCCTAAACAGTCTTCCTAGGAAGCCATTTCACCAATAACAACTAACATTTACTGAATGCTTAGTATGTAACAGGTGGTATTCTAAATGTATTGCCTATATCAACTCATTTAACCTCCACAGTTTTATGAGATATAGGTACTATTCGCCCCATTTTACAGGTGAGGAAACTGAGGTACAGAAGTTAAGTGGTTTGTCCAAGATTAAGTAGCTAAAAATATATCAGCCCTGTATTTGAATTTGGTCAGTCTGGCTGCAGAGTTCCTACACTTAACAATTACACTGTATCTCAGACAACAAGTATTTAGGAAGCGTCTTGTGCCAGCACAGTATGCTAGGGTACACAGCAGTGAGCAGTCGGGGAAGATCAGTTCTTAACTCTCCGTGTCAGAGAGCACCCGATACTTCAGCTGCAGTGGTCAGTGAAAGCCTCGGCAGCATTTGAGCAGAGACCTGGCTGTTGAGAAGGATTTAGTCATACACAGACCTGCGGGAGGGTGTTCTGAGCAGAACAGATGTGAAGACACAAATGTGAGAAGAGAATGAACTTAGCTTGTTCAAGGGACAGAAGGTGGCCCTTGCACTGAACTAGTTTCACTTCTTAAGCCAACCACCTCTCTCCTCCTTGCCTATCTGTGATGGACTATTCCTTCTGTCTGGAATACCCATTTCATGCCATTTTGCCAGACTACGTTAATTGTCCTTTAGGGGTCCCCTCTGGGAAGTCACTATAGACCCCTGCCCCCACATAGGGTAGGTGCCCTTTGCCTGTTCCCAGCTGGCCTCACACTTACCATGCCCTTCCGAGCTTGTCTTTTTTCCTGTAGGGGTTCTGAGAAGAGAGGCACTATCTAAACGTAGAATACCCAGCTCCTAACACGTATCGGGGCATCCACAATAGTTGAGTGGATATTACCAAGGTCACATAATAAGTGGCAGAACCAGGACTGAAAATGAACTGTGCCTGTTCTCAGAGTCCATGATTTTTTGCACTGCCGTGTTGACAGGTGTAGTCTGAGAAGTATGGAATGCCCTGGCCTTCATCCAGCACACAGTGGATGAGTCATCATGTGTTGGCAGCCTGGTGTCTCTTTGCCAGCTGTTCTGCGTGAGTGGCAAGGGTCTCTGAGTTGGCCGTAATGAGCTGAGCTGTCAGCAGCCTGGTGGCGAAAACGGCACGTTTGACCAGTGGTTTTAGTTTTCTGTTGGTTGTTTAGGAGAAGAAGGTGGGATGCGTGGTTGCCCAAGGTAGGCTGTTGAGGTTTTCTCCTCTTGCTAGAAATTAATCCAGCTTTAGATTTGGTGGTAGAATTTCTTGAAAGGGATTTTAAGACAGGAAAGGGTTAGCAGGAAAACTAATGTGACACAGCCTGACCCAGGAGGGATAGAACTGAACTGGGAATCTGGAAGACCATGTGTTGGCTGTTATACTTTGGACAAGATAAGCATTGGTTTCCCCTGTGAGGCTCAGAGGATGCTAAGTACAGCCAAGGGCTCCCTCTTCATTAGAGAAGCCGGGGCTCGGGGGCAGATCCAGTGCAGCAGCCCAAGATGTGGGGAGGTCTCTGCTTACGCAGTTCCAGTGCTTCCCATGAAGTGGATTTGGGTGCCCTCTGATGTGCTTTGAGTCTTTGCCTTGATAGCCTTGCATGAATTCTTTAGCATCAGGAAACTCGCTGTATCCTCCTGAGGGTCCTCTTACTCTTTTCATTGGCTCTGCAACACTGTCCCTCTTCCAGAGCTAAAGTATAAGCAGTCTCAAGGCATGATACCCTCACTTCATAGTTTTTGGGGGCTTTTATTTGATCACAATGTCTATATATTTAAATCCCAAAAACATTCCCAAACTGTAAGGCTGTGCTTTACAAAATAATCTACTTTTGGTCTTGTCCAGGCTTTTTCAGTTATAATCCATAAGTGAGTCTTTGAGTTTATACATAGTAATAAAAGTAGTACAGGTAGTCCCCAATTTATAATGTTCTGACTTAGAATATTTTTTGACTTTGTGATGGTGCAAAAGCACCACCCATTCCATAAAAACTGGCTAGGCTAAGCTATGATGTTTGGTAGGTTAGGCATATTAAATTGACTTACGAGATTTTCCATTTATGATGTGTTTTCTCAGGACACTACCCCATCATAAGTTGAGGAGCACCTGTACCATTTTAGGAACTTAAAACAATGTTTCTAGAAGTCACTGCCATGGTGAATCCATAGTATGGGTCCTGACATAGCATGCTAATTTTGAGGCTCTGCCTCTTAGTCAAACCCTAGGAGGAAAGAGATCACTGTAGCCATCTGGGAAGGAAGAGTCCTGGGGTCGGGCACCTGGCACTTGTGCCGAATCTCAGTGCCCCTTGTTTTGTACTGGCACTCACACCTTTGGCCGCACAGAGTAAGCCGCTGTGAGGGCCTCCCATCACACAGCTGCTGGCTCGTAATTCCCGGTGAGACTGGCAGTTGCCATTTTATGTCTCTGGGTTTTTCTATTTTGGAGTTGACCTTTTTCTTTTCTTAAAAAGCTGCCTTGGACATGTTAGTAATACCTGTGGACTTGGCTTCATTTCATTCATATTCTGGACATCACAGAAGATCTGTTAGTCCCAGGTCAGCGTCTTGTGGCCTTGGTCTGACCCTGGAGGTCTCACTTCTGCTTGTCTCTTCTTTCCTGACCTGATCTCTCAGGCGCACCCACCCTGGTTGCCCGTATTCCAACCTGCGCAGTCTGCCTGGGGGACTCGGAGCTCCGCAAGATGTCTCTCACCCGGGTCCCACACACTCCCTGGAGATAGGCTGTAGGGTTTTTCTCTGTGACATGGATTGCCTCTCCCTGGGGCTGCCTGCCACCAAGTGGTCGTGTCTGACAGCCCAAGTTGCGCTGGCGGACCCAGAGCCAGCATCTGTGTCTGCTCCGGCTTCCTGGCTGCTGGGAAAGCAGTCAGGCGACGTTGTTTTCTTGCCTTTCCTCTCCACACTTTTGGTTCTGTTTTTAAATTGAAAGTACCATGGTAGGTGGGAGCTGTCTTTTTAAACCCCCACTTGGCCTCCCTCAGATGATCTCAGTTTTCTCAATAATTTCGAAAACTGTTATTGCCTTTGAGTAAATGAGCATTTCCAGTTACTAGCTATTGACTTGGTTTCAGTTACTTTTTTTTCATTTCCTCACCTGTAAAATGGGGAAATACAGCCCCCCAGGTGGTGAGGGTTAAATGAGGGTCAGTGCCCAGTGCTGGCACAGAATAGGTGCTCAGTGAACATTAGTCGCCCTTGTTTCCCTAGTGGATTATTGTCAGCATTCTGAAGCTTTTCCTAACCTGTGACCACAGTGATTTCTCATGTATGCTTAGCTTCTATATAGGCCTGCACTGTCCACTATAATAACCACCAGCCACATTGGCTATTGAGCCAAAAATAGACCCCATGAGATAGTCCAGATTGAGATGTGTTACAATTTTTTAAATACTAGATTTCATAGACTTGGTTCAAAAATAAAAACATAAAATCTTATTTTTTGAATTGCTTACATGTTGAAATAGTATTTTTTATATGTTTGGTTAAATAAAATATATACAATTTCATCTTTTTTTACATAATGTGGTCACTATATAATTTTAAATTACATATATGATCCTGTTATGTTTCCGTTGGATTGTGTTGGTTTAGGTCCTGAAGAAGCATTGTGTGTAGAAGGAGAGTCATCTATTAAAACAAGGAAATAAGGAAAGGTATAAATTCAGGACAGTATCTTTAATATCTAGAATGTTTGTTTAAAATATCTAGGCCTGACTGGTATGGCTCAGTGGATTGAGCACAGACTGCAAACCAAGGTGTTGCTGGTTCGATTCCCAGTCAGGGCACATGCCTGGGTTGTAGGCCAGTTCCCCAATAGGGGACACATGAGAGGTAACCACACATTGATGTTTCTCTCCTTCCTTTCCTCTCTCTCTAAATATAAATAAAAATAAAATCTTTTAATAAATAAACAAAACATCTAAATTTTATCCCCTTTAAGGAAACTTACTTATGTGCCATTGCAGAAGTTTTCTGCACTTTGAGAAACTATAAAAAGGGCTAACATCTTCCTTGATGGTAAGTGTTCAATCTTTGAGGCTTTTGAAATTGTCAGGGTTCGTTTGAAGTTAAATTTAGTAAACTAGCAAGAATGATCAAATTGCAAAACAGTTTGTATAAAATAGACCAGTATTTTTCTCATTCATAGCAGACTCTAGGCAATCACAAAAGAGTTTTCTCTTTTTTTAATGCTTCTTTTAAGATTTTATTTATTTATTTTTAGAGAGGGAGAGGTAGAGAAACATCAGTGTGTGCTTACCTCTCGTGTGTCCCCTACTGGGGACCTGGCCTGCAACCCAGACATGTGCCCTGACTGGGAATCGAATCAGTGATCCTTTTGTTTGCAGGCTGGCCCTCAGTCCACTGAGCCACACCAGCCAGGGATAAAATGTTTTGATCAATAATAGTGTGTGGGTGGAATAAATATGTAATTTCCCAGAGGCATATATTATAAGCCTTAGTTTTGTTATTTTTTTAATTACTCTAGTTATATTTGAATATATGAATCAGGAAGACCTAAGTAAGTATGATCTGTACAAAAGATAATAGTAAATGCTGTTCGTCTTGTTTCAGAGACAAACAAAAGCTTCAGAATGCTGACAGTTAATCCACTGGGGAAACGGGGGTGCGGTGGGGGAGAAGAGTATAGACAGAAAAGGAAAACTGTTTTCTTTTTTTTCTCATTCTCATAGATGCTTGTTGCCAACATCGACTTGGGTCCTACTATTTTGGACATTGCTGGCTACAACCTGAATAAGACACAGATGGATGGGATGTCTTTATTGCCCATTTTGGTGAGTATAAAACCCTCAATCAGGCCTGAGCCAAGACTGAAATAAAATTCCCAGTTGTGTAAATTTAGACTTTAAAACTTAAATCTTAAAGCTGTTAAATTTGGGGTAGAGAGAATAGAATTTTTCTCTTCTCTGTGGTAGGGAGGAGTTTTCTTTAAAAAAGAATGGCCACATATAAACAGTTCTATAGCCTCCCTACTTCCCATCCCCCCCCAAAAAAAATTATGATAAACAAAATTAACACAGGTGACAAATTGGGAAAATACTTGCAACATGTGAAAAGGGGTAACAAATTCTAATAGATAAGTTCTTAGCAAAGATTAATATCCCAGAAGAAAAAAATGGGCAAAAGAAGTAACTGATCCACTCACAGAGGAATCAGAAATGGCTAAAGTAAATGCAGAAGATTGCCTCAGTGCAGATCAAAGAAATGCTGAACCAAAGGAGGCCTTTACCGACTTCTGGCCAAAGTGGAGGTGTAGGTAGACACACTGTGCCTCCTCACACAACCAAAATAAGGACAACAACAATTTAGAAACCAAAAGGCAACCATTACTGACAGAAAAATGAACTGTATGGAAGTCTGACAACCAAGGAGTTAAAGTAGACACATTCATCCAGACTGGTAGGAGGAGCAGAGTCCGGCGGCCAGGCTGAGAGGGGTCTTGGCACAAAAAGCGGTGGCTGACAGACCCCGGGCATGGGTAGCAGCAGGTGAACCCAGTGAGGTGGTAGATTGTGGAGGGGTGTGGCACACAGGTGGCTGCCAGACAGGGCGGTCCCACATTCACGTGCAGATAAACCAGGTGAAACTGGGGAGTGAGACAGACTTCGCAACCCAGGACCCCAGCTCAGGGAAGTAAAGCCTCAAACACTTGCTGAAAACACCTGTGAGGGTTGATGTGCAGGGAGAGACTCACAGGAGAGTTTGTTGGAGAGACCCACAGGGTCCTAGAACGTGCACAAACCCACCCACCCAGGAATCAGCACCAGAAGGGCCCAGTTTGCTTGAGGGAAGCAGCGGAAGTGACTGAAATCCAGCAGAGAGCAGACAAGCACCATTGTTCCCTCTTGGACCCCTGTCCCACATATAGCATCACAACTCAGCAACACATGTTACCCCACCCTGGTGAACACCTAAGGCTCCGCCCCTCACTACATAACAGATGTGGCAAGACAAAAAAAAAAAAAAAATGGCCCAAACGAAAGAACAGATCAAAGCTCCAGAACAAATACAACTAAGCAACGAAGAGATAGCCAACCTCATCAGATGCATAGTTCAAAGCACTGGTGATCAGGATGCTCACAAAATTGGTTGAATTTGGTTGCAAATTAGATGAAAAAATGAAGGCTACGCTAAGTGAAATAAAGGAAAATATACAGGGAATGAAAAGTGAAGGGAAGGAAACCAAGACTCAAATCCATGATTTGGACTAGAAGGAAGAACTAAACATCCAAATGGAACACAATGAAGAAATAAGAATTCAAAAATATGAGGAGAGGCTTAGGAATCTCCAGGACATCTTTAAACATTCCAACATCCGAATTATAGGGGTACCAGAAGGAGAAGAGGAAGAGCAATAAATTGAAAACTTACTTGAAAAAATAATGGAGAACTTCCCCAATGGCAAGGGAAATAGACTTCCAGGAAGTCCAGGAAGCTCAGAAAGTCCCAAAGAATTTGGACCAAAGGAGGAGCACACCAAGGCACATCATCATTACATTACCTGAGATGAAAGATAAAGAGAGAATCCTAGAAGCAGCAAGAGATAGGACGGTTACCTTATAAGAGATAAGGAGTTCCCATCAGATTGTCAGCTGATATCTGAAAAGAAACCTTACAGGCAAGAAGGGCCTGGAAAGAAGTATTCCAAGTCATGAAAGACAAGGACCTACATCCAAGATTGCTCTATCCAGCAAAGCTTTCATTTAAAATGAAAGGGCAGATAAAGTGCTTCTCAGATAAGGTCAAGTTAAAGGAATTCATCATCACCAAGCCCTTATGATATGAAATGTTAAAGGGACTTATCTAAGAAAAAGAAGATAAAAAACATGTATAGTAAAATGACAGCAAACTCATAATTATTAACAACCACAACTAAAACAAAAACAAACTAAGCAAACAACTAGAACAGGAACAGAACCACAGAAATGGAGATCACATGGAGGGTTAGCAACAGGGGAGTGGGAGGAGGAGAGGGGGGAAAAGGTACAGAGAATAAGTAGCATAGATGGTAGGTAGAAAATAGACGGGGAGGGCAAGAATAGTATGGGAAATGTAGAAACTAAAGGACTTACGACACATGGACATGAACTAAAGGGGGGGAATGTGGGTA
>PVIA01004769.1:0-116298 GCA_004024845.1 Tonatia bakeri | reverse complement strand
AGATTGTGTCCGTAGAAGCATAATCAGTAGAAGCTATCAGTAGGCTAATTTATCAAGACATACCACTTCAGAACACGCACATCAAGCAGTTCCCTTTGGGAATTTATTCTAAGAAAACAAAATTCAAGAGTGTCTACTATGTACGTGGCACCACACAGCTAACTATAAAAACAATGTACATGAGTATTAACAGAAGAAAACAGAAAACCTAAGTACCCAGTAGAGAATTGGTTAAAATGTTGCACCATTAAGCCAGCACTAAATGATAAAGATCTGTATACATCAGAACTTCCAGCCAAGATGGAGGCATAGGTGGACGCACCGTACCTCCATGCACAACCAAGATAGGAACAACAATTTAGAAACCGAATAACATCCAGAACTGACAGAAAATTGATTGAAATGGAAGTTGGACAACCAAGAAGTTGAAATAGACCTGTTCATCCAGACCAGTAGGAGGGGCAGAGTCGGGCAGCTGGGCGCGGGTCGCAGCGTGGAGAGCAGAGAGAGTTGGGACCGGGCGCATGAGGCATGCGAGGGTGCATAAGGCATTTGGGGAATGCAAGATCGCAGCAGGTGGACCCTGGCTGTGCAAGCAGCAGCTGGCAGCCCCGGCAGAGGGGTGGCAACCAGCAGACCCATGAGGCGCGATTGTAAAGCAAGGCAGTACATGCAACTCAGGATCCCAGCACTGGGAAATACAGCCGTGGGACACTGATCATGGACGCCTGTGGAAGTTGAGGCATGCAGAGAGACACCCAGCCTCACAGGAGGGTCCCACGGTGTGCACAAGCCCACCCACATGGGAATTGGCACCAGAGAGGCCCAGTTTGCTTGGGGGAAGCAGCAGAAGGGACTGAGGTCCCACCGAGAACCGAGCAACCGCCCTTGTTCCCTCTTGACCCCGCCCCCACATACAACCTCACAACCCAGTGACTGGGGTGCCCTGCCCTGGTGAACACCTAAGGCTCCACCCCCTACTATAACAGGCACGACCAGACCGAGAGGGAGAGAGAGAAGGAGGGAGGGAGAGAGAGAGATATGGCTCAAACAGAAGAACAAATCTAAGCCCCAGAACTCATCCTTTTGAGCGACCAGAGATAGCCAACCTATCAGATGCCCAGTTCAAAACACTGCTGATCAGGAAGCTCACAGAATTGGTTGATTTTGGTCACAAATTAGATGAACAAATGCAGGCTACGATAATAGAAATGAAGGAAAATGCACAGGGAACCAATAGTGATGGGAAGGAAACTGGGACTCAAAACAATAGAGTGGACCAGAAGGAAGGAAGAAAGAACCAAACAGGAAAGAATGGAGAAATAAGAATTCAAAAAAATGAGGAGAAGCTTAGGAACCTCCAGGACATCTTTAAACATTCCAACATCTGAATTATAGGGGTACCAGAAGGGGAAGGGGAAGAACAAGATATTGAAAACTTATTTGAAAACGTAATGAAGGAGAACTTCCACATTCTGGCAAAGGAAATAAACTTCCAGGAAGTCCAGGGAGCTCAGAGTCCCAAAGAAGTTGGACCCAAGGAGGAACACACCAAGGCACATTGTAATTACATTAGTCAAGGTAAAAATGAAGGAGAGAATCCTAGAAGCAGCAAGAGATAAGGAGACAGTAACCTACAAAGGAGTTCCCATCAGAATGTCAGCTGATTTCTCAAAAGAGACTTTACAGGCAAGAAGGGGCTGGAAAGAAGTATTCCAAGTCATGAAAGACAAGGACCTACATCCAAGATTACTCTATCCAGCAAAGCTTTCATTTAGAATGGAAGGGCAGATAAAGTGCTTCTCAGATAAGGCTAAGTTAAAGGAGTTCATCATCACCAAGCCCTTATTTTATGAAATGTTAAAGGGACTTAGATCTAAGAAGATAAAAAAAAACATGTATAGTAAAATGACAGCAAACTCACAACTAGTAACAACCACACCTAAAACAAAACCAAAAGAAACTAAGCAAACAACTAGAACAGGAACAGAACCACAGAAATGGAGATCACATGGAGGGTTATCAACAGGGAGTGGGATGGGGGGAGAGGGGGAAAAAGGTACAGAAGAACAAGTAGCATAGATGATAGGTAGAAAATAAGACAGGAGGAGGGCAAGAATTGTATGGGAAATGTAGAAGCTAAAGAACTTATGACACATGAACTAAAGGGGGTGAATGTGGGTGGGAGAGGGTGTACAAGGTGGAGGGGAGTGAAGGGGGGAAATGGGACAACTGTAATAGCATAATCAATAAAAGGAAAGAAAAAGGAAAAAAAAAAAGATCTGTATACATCGACTGGGAAGGATGCCTCCCACATACTATAGGGAGAAGAGGACTTTTCACAGCAGCATCTCTTCTTCATTAAAAATGTATTTCATTTTATTTTTAGAGAGAGGGGGAGGGAGGGAAAAGGAGAGAAACATCAATAATTGCATCTCATATGCCCCCAACTGGGAACCTGACCTGCAACCCAGGCATGTGCCCTGACTGGGAATCAAACCAGTAAATTTTCGGTTTACAGGCTGGCACTCATTCCACTGAGCCACACCAGCCAAGGCAAAAATGTATTTTAATATATTCAAACATAGACACGTTTGGATTGATCAATACTAAAACATTTTAGGCATTTATGGTGACTCATTATAGGTAACTCTTACTCATTGATTTGTCTGACTCTATTAGAACTTATTAGATAGTATATGCTTCATATAAGTGAATATATGTAACTCACATTATTTATGAAATGCAAGAAATGTCATGACCCCATCGTCCCATATAAGAACTGAAATATTCCCATTACTGGCAATTCTGCCTTAGGGCTCACTTTCCTGAATTTCATGGGTATCCTTTTCTGGCTTTTATTTTTTAGGGTTACTATGTACATATCCGTAACAACAACCTAGTTTTGATTTTGTTTTGCCCTACTGGAAAAAGGGCAAAGTTGATACCCTACTGGATGTCATTAGGAACTTTTTTCAATTTAGCATTGTTTCCAAATTCACATTGTTCACAGATTCCTGATATTCCATTGTGTGCATGTGTCACCACTTAATTATCTGTTTTCGTGTCAGTGGGCATTTGAGTCGTTCTGGCTTTGTTTTGGGAGCAGTGCTGCAACAGCCTTCTTACACGCGTCTCCCAGTGAACATGGGTGTGCACCAAGGTCACAGGAACTGCACATGTTCATTTCTACGAATACTACCGAGTTATTTTACAGAGTGGTCATCAATGTACATTCTCACCAGCAGTGTGTGACAGTTCCCTTTGCTTCCTGTGAAACTGTGAAACAACCTAAATTTTGCCAATGTAGTGAGTGAAGAAGATCAAAATTGTATTTGGTCCTGCTATGTATTTTTTTGTTTATTAATGAGATAAATCTTTTTCTTTTTTTTAGGACTTAATTCACTTACTATACATTTCACTCATTTAAAGTTTATGTCATTTGTTTTTGGTGTATTTAGAGTTGTGCAACTACACCATAATCTAGTTTCAGGACATTTTCATTACCCCAAAAACATTAGCAGTCACTTCTCCACTGCTCCCTCTCCCGGCTCCGGGCAAGCACTAATCAGCTTTCTGTCTCTGTAGATAGGTCTGTTGTAGACAGTTCGTATAGACAGAGTCATAACTACGTGGCCTCTTGTGCCTGGTGTCTTCGCTTTCAAGGGTCATCCACATTATAACACCTACAGCAGTACATCATACCTTTTTATTGCTGAGTGATATTCCATTGTACAGGTGTATACCATGTTTGTTCATTCATCAGCCAATAGGCAGTTGGGTTGTTCCCCCTTTTGGGCTATTATTAATAATGGTGCTGTGAATATTTGTGTGCAAGTGTTCGGTGGACAAGTTTTTCAGTTTCTTGGATATATACCCAGGACAGTTGCTGGGTCACATGATGACTTGCTGTTTTACCATTTGAGAAGCTGTTACACTATTTCTAAAGCAACTATGCCATTTTATATATTCCCACCAGCAGTGTACAAGGGTTCTAGTTTCTTTTTTTTATTGTTTTTTAGTTGATTTTTTTAGAAGAACATCAATTTTTTTTAACTTTATTTACTTTGAGGGAGGGGAAGAGAGAGAGGGAGAGACACACCAATGTGAGAGAGATACATCATCCAGTTGCTTCTTTTACATGCCCCCAGCTGGGGACCTGGCCCACAATCCAGGCACATGCTCTGACCAGGAATTGAACTGGCGACCTTTTGATTTGCTGGCCAGCGCTCAGTCCATGGAGCCGCACCAGCCAGGGCTTTATTGTTTCACTTATTTATGCATTCATTGGTGGTTTCTTGTACATGCCCTAACTGGGGATTGAACCCACGACCTGGGTGTACCAGGACAACAGTTTAACCAACTGAGCAATCCAGCCAGGGCCAAGGATTCAAGTTTCTCCACATCCTCACCAACACTGGCTGTTATATTGTAGTCAGTGTGAAGTGGTACCTCATTGTGGGTTTGATTTGCATTTCCCTAATGACTAATGACATTGAACATCTTGTCGTGTGTTTATTGAATATTTGTGTGTATATATTATACACACAAATATATTTTTAATGTCCTTGGGAATTTTTTTAGGATTTTATTTATTTATGTTTAGACAGAAGGAAAGGGAGGGAGAAAGAGAGGTAGAGAAGCATCCATGTGCCAGAGACACTTCAATTTGTTGCCTCTCACACGCCCCCTACTGGGGACCTGGCCCATAACCCACGCATGTGCCTTGACTGGGAATCGAACCATTGACCTTTTGGTTTAGTCTGGTGCTCAATCCACTGAACAGCACCAGGCAGGGCTATATATATTCTTTTTGATCAGTGAATCATTTTTCATTTATATTTTTTTGTGTTTCTTACCCTGTGAGATGTCTATTTTTGTCCCATCATATTCTCTTAGTAACTTGTCTTTTCCTTATGTTAACATAAGACATCACTTGCGTTGAATGTATAAATTGTCTCTTTTATGGTTAGTATCTTCTGTGTCTCATTTATAAAAATGCTTCTGAACCTTGAGGCTAGAACAGTTCTCTTAGATTTTCTCCTAAAAATTTTGTGCTTTCATTCAAGCCCTCATTGTATCTAGAATTGATTTTCTTGTATGAGTCAGGGAACCAACTTCAGTTTCTTCTCTATAAATATTCAGTTGTCTTTTCCAAAGGTCTGTCTCTGTACCAGTATCATTTTGTGTTGTTATAAACCTGCATAGTTAAATCTTTGTATGGGTGCATGTTTCTCATTGTTCTTATAGAGATTCTAGCTGTCTTTTTTCCATATAAACTTTGAAAACAGCTTTTCAGTTTGCCTAAAAAAATCATGTTGGGCGTTTGGTTGGAACTGCATTGAATCTATACATGAGTTAGTTACTTCCTTTAACTTTCTCTATACAGGTCTTATACTCTACTCACAGGGCCCAGGGCAGGCCACCCCAAGGTATTCCACAATGGCATATTATTTTGAATTAAAGCTACTTAAGAAACTCCCATGCAAGAAGAAAACCCTGAATAATTGTCCCAAGAGCAGGAGGTGAATGTCTCCTGTGATACCGTGCGATAGCTGCCCTCCCCGCCCCCTCGCTCCTGCGGGCTGAGAGACAGCCTTGTCACTGGAGTTCAGAGAGTCCAGGCAGAAGCCCTGTACCACCTTTACTTGTAGATTCCTCACTAATGAACACCCGAACTGTGCTTAGAATCCTTTCTGAGTATTATCTCTCCTGTCAGTTTCTCACAAATTTATTGTTTCTTTGTCTAAGAAGTCTAAAAGGGTGCCTGGTTCAGTCATGTCAGAGCCTCATTTTGAGTGTTATATTTGTGATTCTCCTGAGCACACAAATTGGTTTTTGTCTTAACTTAGTCTTGTGTCAGTTTTACTGTTTTATTTTTACAAGTCCAGCCATAAGCACTGAAGGGGTGTGGGGGGAATTCTCCCCCTCTTCACAAGTTCATGTATGTATGGTATCTTCATTCTGACCATCAAGAATGTTTTACAGTCCTTAGCGCAGCCCTGTTTAATGTTTGTGAGTTCTTGTCCTAGGGTGTACTAAGCTATACATTTCTTAGTATGAGCTTAGAAACGTTCTTCCATGGGGTTTATAGACAGGATTGTTTATTCTAACCTGGACGTCCAGCACCTTGCATGTGACTGATTCTTGCTTAGCTGCTTTGTTGGTTTCCATTCCCGACCTGCCTCACAGAAGTAATCTTGGGAAGTAACCGTGAAATGCTCAGAGCATCTGATCATCACTTGCAAGGGCTCTATAAATACCAAACGTGGTACTCGGGTAGCCTTCATATGCATCAGTCAGTCATTGCCTTTAGTTACTGAACGAACAGTCCAATTAGTGTTGACTGCCATGTCCCCTTTCGCAGAATAATAATAACTGTGACCCTTTTCACAGCCTAAATGCCTCATAGGAACCACTTTTGCTCTTCTTTCTAGAGAGGTGCCAGTAATGTGACTTGGCGATCAGATGTCCTGGTGGAATATCAAGGAGAAGGTCGTAACGTCACCGACCCGACATGCCCTTCCCTGAGTCCTGGAGTATCTGTGAGTAGCAGTTTGCGTTGGCTTGGACAGCTTTCTCAGAGAGAGCACTCAAGGCATTAGTTCAGATGTATCGAGTTATCAGAACCCTTCATCTGAGTCCTGCTTCTTTCTCACTTTGTCACTTGACTGTGGAAGATTAGTTAGATGCACAAAGGTAAATTCAGTTAATTCTGAAAATGATATTACATATTGTCAAGAATGTGCACTTGAATTCTTCCAATTTTTGTAACAAGTACACATATCTGACCATATTCTTACCATATTAATACCCCTCCTGCTTTCCTACCCTTCCCGGCAGCAGTACCAGTTGTTGTTATTAGGGGTGTCGTTAGTGGCATCCAGCAGAAGTGGGGTCCCACCTGCAACCGTGCCATCATGAGCGTCTTGCCAGGCTGGTCATGAGGGTGGTTACAGAAATGCGGGCCTTGCTTTGGAGGATGGAAAACAGGCTTCCATTTGGAATTGGCCTTCCTAACACCACAGTGTCATGATATAGTATGACGACTTAAGTAAGTTAGAATTCTGAGTCCTACTTAGTGATAAGAACACTCATAATAAATAACTTACCTGTAGATGGTTTTACAAAGTTCATTTAAGCACTTCTTCCCCACCCTTTAGAATGGCAGTTCCTAATGTACCTTAGAAGTGACTCATTTGAGTCCTGAGTTCTTCGCCTCACCAACCCTGCGTTTCACAGGGGCCCCTTCCAGCTAATCCTTGTCAGGAGGTTAGCAGACGGGGCGCGGCAGAACCACCACAGCCGCATTCCTCAGTCAAGTTCGCCGTCACATCTGTTCACATCAAGTCTGCTCACATCTATGCGAGCAAAGCCTCGCATCTATTTTCAATTCATTTCTCTGTGGAAGGTTTCCTAATTTCTCTCCAACTGTATGTCTGGTTTGAGCCCGTTTGTTGTTACTATAGAACTGTCTTCATGTAACTTTTGAAATATCTCCACAGCAATGTTTCCCAGACTGTGTGTGTGAAGATGCTTACAACAACACCTATGCCTGTGTGAGGACCATGTCAGCGCTGTGGGACTTACAGTACTGCGAGTTCGATGACCAGGAGGTGAGAGCCCTGCCACTCCCTACCCCTGTGTCTGTGCGAGCACCTTGCTGGCTGGACTCAGTGGCAGGAGAGCAGGTCCAAGGGTGCTCTCTAGGGAAGGGTTTCTTTCAGTTAAGAAAATAGAATTCCCCAAGGCCATTCTATATCCTCTGTGACATTTTTGGATGAGGCTTTCCCCACTCCCACCACCACCTGAACATGTACTTTAAAGGCGCAGGTCACTTTTTCAGAATGCTGCCTGTCTGGTCTGTTTGCTTCCCTGCTAGCTTGGGCTGAGGGTCAGACACCGTCAGCTTGCTCAGAAACCTGTCCCCACCACAGCACAATCCAGCACTGCTTAGATAGATTAGTTGGGGGAGGGGGCCAGAGGCAGGACCAGGAGCTCCAGCCTTGGAAGAAGATGGCTTTCAGCCAGCACAGATCAGTGTGCACTATCTGAAGGGTCACGTGCACTCCGGTCCCTTGCGGTTTCATAGTGTTCGCAGCAGGTGCTGCCCTGCCCCATCTGCTCACCCCCATTTCGCCATATGGACCCAGTGCTCATGGTGATCATGTTTCTCAGAAGCCGATGACTCACTCGCCACTTGCTTGTAGCTCGTAAACACTTCAGACGACAGGCAAGAGAGCTCCCCTCAAACTCAGTTCCTGTGCCCCTTCCCCCATGATCTTTATCAGCGCGATAACTACTTTATAAATGATGGTCTCAGGGCAGCCACTGGAAGCCAGCAGGCCGAATTTCCTGCCATCCTCCTAGTCTGTCACCTGACTCCAGTTTGGAGAACAAGGTGCATACAGATGGGGGAAATGTGACACAGGACATGTCTAATGTTAGAGGTAGTAGTGTTGTATCCTTCAGCAGTGCATCCAAACTGCTTTTTAAAATAGGCAAACCTAACATTTGTATAACACAGATTTGAGTACTTTCCTGTCTTCACAATTCTGAGGCACAAATACACCTTCATATGTCAGCTTCCACTCAGTAACTTCATTACCAAGTCTAGTTTCTGAGACCTTGTGCTTTGAGGGTTATGCCTTCTGTTGTCTGTTTTAATTATAGAAAGTAATACCTGCCCCCACCGCCCCCTCCGGACTCTGCCTGAAACAGGCCCCTTTCCAACATGTGGGCCATGGGCTGAAGCAATTCAACCCCAGAACAGATGCTCCATTGTCTCATGTATACCCTTGGGCTCTCTGAGGGTCTTTTTTAATTTTCCTTTGAGGATCTTAAAACCAAATGATATTCTCCTGGTCCTTGGGTATTGTCTGCCTCCTCCCTCCCCATTTGGAAATAGTTCACATAAGTATTTCTTTAAGTGTAACCCCTTGCTCTTTTCTTCTGTCCTTTCCTGTAGGTGTTTGTAGAAGTCTATAACCTGACAGCAGACCCACACCAAATCACTAACATTGCAAAAAGCATAGACCCAGAGCTCTTAGGAAAGATGAACTACCGGCTAATGATGTTACAGTCCTGTTCCGGGCCGACCTGTCGCACTCCGGGGGTTTTTGACCCTGAGTAAGTTTCCATGTTCTTCAGTGACTTTGCCAAGTTATCTCAAGCAGTCGTGCCGGCCCTGAGAGCGGGGGGAGCCTGGTGGGTCCTTCTCGCCTGGAGCTGTGCTGTTTCTGTTCTGCCCGCTGTACAGTGGCAACACCGTGTCTTAGTGCACCAGCCTGTTGTGCTGCGAATGAAAACAGCTGTTTGAAATTTCCACTTTTCGGTGCCCACCGGTGCTTTAGTTACAGGCGAAGCCCCGCTCCTCACCGCTGAGGCTCTTCTGCCTCCCCTCCTGCCTGTGATTCTGGTCAAGGTGCCACTCAACTGCACCAGTGACAGCTGGGGCTCCTTCAGAGTAACTGACCAAGTGCTACCCTGTTTCCTAGCACTCCGAGGGCATGCACCTTCTGTGTCCTTTCTCAGGGATGTGGTACTTGCCGGTAAATGTCATGTGTTAAACACAGTGAAGTAGACGGTATGAACTCTGACATGCTGAAGTACATGCGTCCACTGCAGCATACAGAGTAGGGAAGGCGTGTTTACCTATCTCCTCCTAGGCCAGCTCTGTTCCTGCCCCGCTCCCTCCTCTCCGCAGCCACTCCCCACTACCACCGGGCTCCACACCCATGCGTTTGAGCCGCCGGTGGCGAAACCTGTCAGCTTTGCTTGAAAATTATAAAATGAAAAGTTAAACTTTCACTGGGAAAAGATTATTTCAGTTGTTAGACTCTGATCATAGGACAGAGGGAAGAAATGTCCTAAGCCAGTGGAGAGTAGCAATGTTACTATTTAGCCATGTCATATGAAGTGATTCTTCAGGCCAAATGAGAGAGGATGTATTGAGTTAGCCAAAAAGTCTGTTTAGTTTTTTCTATAAAATAAAAGGCATTTTTAAAATTTCACCAATAACTTTATTGATTTGGATATTTTGAGTATGTCAGTTCTCTCCTGCGTGGTATGACATTGATTGTTCTCAATTAATGTCTTGATTTCATTGCTCTGAACTTCCGCTGGTCTGCCCGACTGCGGAGTATCACCCAGAGAAATCTCCAGCACAAAACTTCACAAACCACTTTTGTCACATTCTATCAGTCACAGCACCTTCTCCTTACACTGCACACATCTTTTCTTGTGTTTCAGTTGCATTTTTACCTTTCTTGAAATAATGAAGCATAATATGCTGAAAATTTTGCATATTTTCTTCCATCTTAAATATTAAAATGGCTGCACAAAAATTCACAGATTTTGATGTTTTTTTCAAGTGCACACTGATACCACAGCTGTCACAATACAATCTAACAAAATTGTTTTGAATGAAGTTAACAATAAGTGCGACTAGAGCCATCTTATGGGAAAAAAACCACTTTTTGGCCAACCCAATATGGAAATGAGTAGACAAACTGGATTCTTATTTTAAAACTCATTTTTTAAAAATTCTTTAGCCATAGCTTATTCTCTCCTACTAAACAAACATTTAGGCCTGTAGAACCGCACAGGCCCAGCCCACCCACCACCTATTAGAAGACAGCCACACACTCACTCACATATTGTGTGGCCGTTTTACACATCAGTAGAATTGAGTAATGGGGACAGAGACTGAATGGCCCACAAACCCTAAAATATTTATTATCTGGCCCTTTAAAAAAATTGGCCAGCCCCCGCTTTAAAATAATAGTAGGAATTCGTTTGTCCCAAAAGATAGTAGGTACAAGAAACAGTAAAATACAGTGTTATTTCTAGCCCTCACAGACATGTACGGTAAGTCTCTTTATGTTTGCCAAGTCTCAGCTCAAGTTACCATTCAGCATTCACTGTAACTTTCCCATTGGTGGTAAAATAAGTTATTTTATGTGCCAGGCATTGTACATAAATTTCCTTTCTATTTTATTGGTGGCCAGTGGGCTTAGTGACTTACCTGAGTTCACCGTGAGCCGGATTTAAACTCATGTCTGAGGCGCACACCTGTGCTTTTACCTACCACGTGACGGTAAGAGACGGGCTTTGAAGCTGCTGGGAGGGCCTTCAGCAAGAGCTGGGCTCATCCATCAGGCTGCTTTATACCTTACGGACCACCCCCACCCCTCAAAAAAAAAAGTTCAAATCGTGCCTCCTCCTTAAGGCCTTCCAAGATTAACCCGACTTCTGTTTCTTTTCCCCATCCTCTCTCCTACTACATTGTTTCGTGCTGGTTGACTTGCCGTGGAAATGCCCTCATCATCGAGTACTCCTGTTTTGCACTACAGACTTTACCACTAGATTCTCTTCAGGTGGATTATTCCTTTGCTCTCTCTTCCTGCCATCCTTTCCAGTCAACATTCTGCAGGAAGTTCTCAGTGGCTCACTACAGCTAATGTGGCATCCTTGTATTTTTCTTCCCCAGATACCGGTTTGACCCTCGTCTCATGTTCAACAATTATGGTGGTGGCAGGACTCGAAGGTTTTCAAAACATCTTCTGTAGCGACCTCTGCAGTTGGGTCCCTGCACGCCTCTCTCTGATGAAGTGATTGTAGTAGGTGTCTGTAGCTAGTCTTCAAGACCACACCTGGAAGAGTTTCTGAACTGGCTTTACGTCGTTTTAAAAAGCAACCCAGTCAGCTGACCTACTTGTGCAATGTGTTAAACTGTGAACTCTGCCCTCACGTCAGGAGCAGCTTTCCCTGGTCCCTCATTCAGCGCATCCCACTGCTCCTGAGGTCTTTGCTTCCACCATCCCCTTTCTGTCCTGGGGCTGCAGTCCTTGGTTTCTCCCCATGCAATCCAAGTCTGAATTTATAAACCCATTCAGATAAATGGCAGTGCTTTGGGGGAGGGGGGTATGTTTTCGATCTACAGCTTGAACTAAAATCAAAGGACCTGTACAGCATTTCAGATTGAGCACTTCCACTATCAAAAAATACTAACATCACAGGGCTTGAAGAATAACTATTAGAGCTAAATCATCTGATTAAGAACAAGTACCATTGTCTTTAGAATAGCAGAAATGTATCATTTATAATATCCATCACAGTGTGATGAGATAAGGGCGCAAATTCAAAAACCTATCAACCACGTGCTGTTCGTTTTCGGGGAGTTCTGGGCTGGTACTGCACTGAAATAGAAGCAGGCTTCAGTACAGGCCAATGCCAAGTGGTTAGTGACAGTGACAGAGCCGTCTGTTTTCCGGTAGCTGCTAAAACCAGTGGTGTCAAGGGCGCGTCTCTTCTCTCAATACTTTTTCCTCTGAGTACTGAAAAATAAAGTGGCTTGGGTAAACTCAGCAGAGAAAAAAACTTTTGGGCATTGGTGAAGCTGGTGTTTCTGAGGGCCTTCTGCAGGTAGGGCCCCCTGGCTGGCAGGCTGAAGGGCTCTGGCTGGGGTACAGTAAGTGCCTGTCCAGCAGGGAGTCTGGTTTTCAGTCCCATGTGAATTTGTTTTGACTCTGTGTTTTGCTGACATTCTGTTCATTTAAGATACAAAAATTTATGACAGTTGTTGAAATTATCAGCTTCTTCACCCTACCTTCTTCCCTTTCAGTTTTTTCCTGTTTTGGGGGTCATGTGTAATTTTGGCCTCATCACTATTCTCGTCAAAACCAGATCTTGCTGAGGTTTCCTCACTATATTTTTCTGTTTCTTGGCTTGAAGACCAATCCCATTTCCACCCTTTTCTTTACAAGAAGGCCGATTGGTGGAGGGACAGCAGGAAAGGAGGAAGAGCTGTGGTTTGTAACCTGTTCCACTCAGGCAGTAGTGATTTTAGCTTTATTTGAGGTCTTAGGCTGAGCTTTCAGCCCTGTGTAAGACACAGTCGTAAACAACTTTCCTAGCAGAATGCCAGCGAACCGTGGTGGGTTAATACCATTGTGTTTATTCCTGTACCTCATGCAGCCCCATTAACTGGTGGCATTTAGAGGTGAAGTAAGCAAACGAAGTGAACGCCTCTGCTGTGAATGTTTTAGGGAAAGAAATAAAGATTTGTAACTAAAAGCAAAGTACAATGTTGAACATGGGTTTCAGCTTTATTCTACACTTTTGATTCTTACATTACTCAGTCAACTTCCAAATCAATGCCATAGTTATTCCCGAATAAAAAGAAACCAACTCTTGTACTGTGATGTCATCTTCTTCACTTAATTCATTTTATGATGCTGGTTCCTGGAAGCAGGTGCAGTCATAGAGCGGCCCACCAGCCAGCTGCCAGCGCATCCGTCACGCTGCTCTGATGGCCAGCGGGCTGCTGTCGGGTGACGGGGACGCAGCGAGGCTCTGTCGGTGCATCTCCCGCCCAACTGTTGAATGGCCTCCAGTCAGACTCTTTCCCTTGGGGAGGCTTCATTCTGGCTCTGTGCTAAAATCTTTCATGAAGAGGCCTCAGCTTACGTAGCCTAGGAGACTACAAAATGCACTTAACTTTTGAAAATGTCTGTGTACAAGGGACCCTCTGCCAACAGGCTTGCCTTGGTGTCCTCTTAATTGTACTCTTAAATTTTATTTCCCATTGTAGGAAGGCCAGGTCCTTATCCGTTGGTACTCTTCAGAGTAGAGCACTGTATACTCATTAGTAATGAAGAAAGGCCATAGGAATAGATAGATTTTTGCCTTATAAAAATCTATTACAAAGCTCTCAAATACAATTACCAAGTAGGAAACACCTTTTGAACATCTTTGAATTTTACCAATGGTGCTGTTACAAAATACATGGGGGATCAATATATTTTGTCAATACAAATTGACAGTGCTAGGGTTTTGTACAAAACAGAAATGATAGCCATGGAAGTTATACCTTAATCTATGAAAAATGTTCTTAATTTTCAAGTATCTAAGGATTTGTGCTTTTTTTTTTTTTAACAAGAGAATTGTCCCAGGATCCTTATAGAAAGCAAAGGTATTTCACCTGATCCACCAATGGAATTAGATGGGAATATTTGGGTTCTCTAGTTTTACCTTCACTTACATCCCACTGAACTTTGTGAACTCCTGTTTGCATCATCTGTTCCTAGAAGTTACTCCTCCCTGGTTCTGTCATTTCAGTCATTTGACTTAGAAAGTGCCCTTCAAAGGACCCTGTTCACTGCTGCACTTTTAAATGAATTAAAACTTATTTCTATTCTAGTGGAAGTGTGTCCTTTGTTTTAGTCCACAAGTAGTAGTTTTGACAAGATGTTTTCCTTGGTGCTGTTTCATGTTCTAATCACTCACCCAAGTACAGGAGACCAGCCATTTCCACGCTGGGTGCTGCAGTCCACCCTTCCCTGGAGAGCACTCCCACGCACAGTCCCGCTGCCCAAGCTCCCTGCAGCAAATGCTGCCTGATAAACCTTGCACATTTATAGCCCTGGACAAAAGTCATCTTACCTTGGCTGGCTTAATTAAATAAACCAGGCTCACCTTCCTAGGAGTTTTGCCTTGATATTCAGTCATGTGACCCATTGCCCCAAATAACTTCATATGGAAGTTCAAAATCTTTTCTAAGAGGGGAAGTTAATATTTTAGGCTTGTAGGCCTCGTGGACTCTGTTGGAACTACTTGACTGCTGCTGTGCGCAAAAGTAGTCCAAATCAATAGTTACATCAGTGAGTTGCTGTATTTTAAAGCTTTATTTACAAAAACAGGACGTGATTTGTCAACACTAGACCTACAAAGTTGCCTTATACCTAAAGGTCATGAAGGCCAAGTAGAAAAGATGTTAGAAGACTCCCATGAAGCTGCCAGCTTACTACCAGAAAAGCAGGCAGCTGGGGTGTACCACAGTGGGAGGCCATCAGCAAGAAAAGGGGAAAGGTGACTTGCACAGATGCACAAAGGGAGGTCAAGGACAGCCTCTACCAGACCTGTTTCCCTAATTTATCCCACCTGTTTTCACTGAGACTTCCCTGCCCTGTAGAACCAAGTTCCCTACAGAATTAGTCATTGTTTCATCTTTCTTTACTAGCATGTGTTTAAAGGGCTGGTCATGTGTACCCTGAATTCTGCTGAGGAGACAACAGCAGTCAACCACAGAACGCGAAGGCCCCAGACCAAAGGCACCGTGCTGAGGCTGCTACTAGGTGGCCTAGGAACCATCACATAAGACGAGATTTAAATGTGGGATGCGGGATCTAGCTCTGCAAGTATGGGGGGCAGGTAACCAACCTAAATCCTGGTCTTCAAGGGGAAGCTTTCAATGACCACCTTCTGCCCAGGAAACCTGAGATCTACTGACGTCCTCTTAAGCTGCAGCTCTGACTTACACGCTGGTAGGTCCTCACAGGGTAAACAGATACTAGGGATGCTTGTAATTACTATTAGAATAAAAAACAGCTGTGCAGGATAGGTTTTTTTCCTCAGCTTAATTTATGCAAGCTCACAGAGCTAATTAGAATCGGAGTTTTAAAAGATCTCTGGCTTCAAAGCCATCTTTCTGTTAAATTCTGCTGTCTGATCTGCGGAGGATTTCTCCTTCCGTCACGTATCTGAGGGCCCACTCCTTGTGCTAGTTCTGTCCTATTCCAGAGCTATTGGACATCATGTAAGTTACAAAGAGCACTTAAGAAAAAAACTTCCAACTAAGAGTATGCCCTCTGGCAAAGTTACTCGGAATTGAAAAAAGTTTTCTGGGCAAGAAAGCTCTAATCACCACTAAGCCGTCTTTAAGCTGGAAAGAATGGGCGATATTAAGTAACAAGAAGACATTTGAAAGTATAAATCTCACTAGTAAAGGTGAGATTTTTATATAATAAAAAGTAGTAGGTTAATCTATAAAAGCATGAAGGTTAAAAGACAAAAGATAGCTATAACTACAATAATTAAGGGTACACAAGATAAAAGATGTAAAATGTGATACCAAACACACAAAAGAGGGGTGAAAATAGAGGTTTAGCATGTTCAAACGTGTTTCCAACTTAGACTGTTACAACTATTAAGTTGTTACATGTAAGCTTCAAGGTAACCACAAAGCAAAAACCTGTAGTATTTTATACACACAAAGATAAAGGACTCTAAGCATACTACTTCAGAAAGTCATCCAACCACAAAGGAAGAGAGAGCAACTACCAGACCGCCAGAAAACAAGAAAATTGCAGTAAGCACCTATCTTTCAATAATTAAATGTAAATGGACTAAATTCTCCAATCAAAAGAGTGGGTAAATGGACCAAAATAAAACCCATCTATATGCCTGCTGCCTACAAGAGACACTTAAGATGTAAACACACATACAGACTGAAAGTTTAGGGATAGAAAAAGATATTCCACACAAATGGAAACCAAAAAAAAAAAAAAAAAGCTATACTTATACCAGACAAAATAGACCATAAAATAAACACTGTAATCAGAAACAAATGGTATTACATAATGATAAAGGGATTAATTCAACAAGAGGACCTAAGGTTCATAAATATTTGTGCACCCACCAGAAGAGCACCTTTATATATAAAATAAATTTTAACAGACCGAAAAAAAGAAAAAGAGAACTCATCTCCAATATCTCCATTTCCAAGGCAACTAGTTTCAGACTAAGCATGGAGGTGCCACTACCACTCAAGGGGCTTCTTGTCCCACTTCACAGCATGGCTGCTGGGAAAGAAATCAAAACACAGCTCTTCTGCTCACACCTCACCTGTTTCTAGCACAGCTTCCTGCAGTGCATCAGCGTTGGTCCGCACCACCAGTGGGACAGGACTCGTGATGGTGTGACTTCTGACGCTCAATCATAAAAGACACGGCCACTTCCGAATTTTTTTCTCTCTTGGATTACTACTCGGGAAACCTGCCACCATATGAAGACACCCAAGTAGCCCTAGGGTGAGGTCTACGTGATGAAGATCGGCAGACTACTGCAAATGACTGGTGTCAGCTGGCCAGCCAGCAGAGGGAGCCATCTCAGAAGCAGAGCCCCCCCAGCCCAGCCAAGTTCATATAACTACACCCAGCCCCCGCTAACATCTTAACTCATGAGAGACCCCCCAGGCCAGAACCATCAGCTAACCTGTTCCAAACTTCTGACCCACAGAAACCACATGATGCATTAAATGTTCATGTTGTTTTAAGCTGCTGAGTTTGGAATAATTTGCTGTGCAGCAATATTTGACTAATAAAATGACCCATGCTGGTTTACTGCAAGAAAAACGGGGGCATGCCTTTTGTCAATATCTATCCAAGTGCAGGTACCTGAGAGAGAGAAAGCTGTCTATTGGTAAAGGCTCACTAATTGCCAGAGCGAGGGGGAAAGTCTTACATACATTACATGCTTGAAAGCTATAAACACTGGTTCCCAGCTATTGTTACTAAAACTAGGCAGAAGCTTCTTTGTTGAAATGGTTGCTAAAATGCTCTCAGCACATGGTGGAAAATATTTTAATGGACTCTCTTTGACTGGCAGGCTCGAGTCACAAATCCCAGTCTCCTCTCCAGGGAACTCCGTCACTCACAAAAGCTGGTACGGGGCAGAGCAGAACAGAGGGCAGAGCAGGTCTCGGCAGCTGCAGTGTGTCAGGGTTCTGGCTTCGTGTCTGAGACACCTGTTGTCCAAGTCGAGACCATCAGTCACTCCTCCCTTGCCGCACCACAAAGCTAGGACGTGGCTCAGAAGCACAACTGATTCTGTTCTTGCTTAAGTCCCTAAGAAAATGGCTGCAAATGGCTGCATCGTACACTTGTCTTCCCCGTCCCCCGCCCCCAGCCCCTCCCAGAGCAGGTGAGCAGCAGCATCGGGTCTGAGATCCAGATCGATGTGACAACCTGGACTCCTTCAGCAGCTGGGAATGGGTGACTACTGACTCTGAGCCCGATGGGGCGGCCTTCAGCCTCTGACTACACTCTCCTGGCTGCTGCCACAGAAAACAGAGCCCAGGTGCCGATTCTGGTTCTCTGCTCAGCAGGGGAAAAACAAAACGGGGCCCCATTCCGCCTGCCCCTTTCCTCTTCCTGCAATGCCACAGAAGGTCCTCCTTACGAGTTTGGCTGGGGAGAACGCTGACTTAAGGAATCTGCAGCTCAGGGGCCACCTGCAGGAGCCCCTTCCAGCCCCTAAGCGGCACAAGTGGCTGTTCCCAGACAGGTCTATGAAATGTTCAGTCCCACAGATGTGCCCTGAAGCTGGGGGAGATAGCAAGCGAGCTGAGGATCCAGTCCAGAGGATGACCACCTGGGGGAGAAGTCACACACGCGACAACACTGAGCAGAAGCGAGGGTGAAGGCCCCCCCACTGCACCCACACAGGGCCCTCGGGCCGGTGTGTCAGCATGGCCCTCGCCTCACAGACACGCGACAGCACTAGGCTCCGACCTGTCAGCGGAGAAAGACAACTCTGCCACCGTATTTATGGGGGGCACAAGCGAAGGTACGGAATAGTGAGTTTTTGATCTTCCAACCACCCTAGATTAGAATCTTGAGTGTTCTGCCTAAACTCCATTTCCTTCTCTAAGCCTGAGGTTAAAAAACAAAAGGTTTCTACTTAGAAAAATGTCCATCTCAGACGGACTGCATCCTAGGTGATGCCTCCAGATGAATGATAGCGTCAGCACCCTGGCACAGTGGTAGGGCGGCGGTGAAAACCGAAAACCGCTGTAGGAAAAAGAACTTGGAAAACAGGACCACCCTGCACAGTGCCGGCTTTACCGCGCATACAGGGTGCCCTCGCGTTCACCATCTTTCTTATTCCTCACACCAGCCCTGTGAGGTGAGCAAACGCTTTGCAGGGAAAAGAAGTTGGCTCCATCCACAGCGACTCCCATTGTAAGTTTTAACTCTGCTCTTGCCGAAGATGCACTCTTAACCTAGGGAGAATTTAGCCCTAGTGCCCTTCTCATAATGGAGGAAAAACAGCAAGAGTGATGCCGATATAACGTGCTACCCAGAGACCCAGCAACCAGGCCCCATACATAGGAAATTTCCATCTAAGTTATGAATCCTGCTTGTAACTCCCACGCATCCTTAAGGTCTCAGCTCTAGTTCACGTCCTCCAGGAAGCCTTCTCTAACTTCCTAAATGCTCAGAACCATCTGTGCTTTATCTTCGTGACACCTACCAGTGAGCATTACACGTGGACTCTGGTTTCCACGAAGACAAGAGTCATATTCTTTCTCACTGGAATCTACCCAGCACCTAACATCCTCAGGGGAATTTATAAATATTTGTTGAAATAAATTAAAACATTTGGTATTCTACTCAAGTTTCTTTTTGTGCAACGAACAGAACTAACATAAAGTGAAAAGTTAAAAAAAAAGGATGGTGATAATACAGATCTAACAGAGCTGACAGGGGACCAGATACATTCACTCCTCAAACAGGATGACAATTACTTCCAGCCACTGGCTGGGAAAGAAAAAGAAGCAAGAGAGGGAGGGAGGAACTGTAGCAATAATTCTCATTTTAATAAACAAACCTAACTGTATTTCCAATAATATGAAAGTGAGCTTCAGTGTTGTTAGAACATCAGTGACCCTGCGCATCAAAGCTGTATATACTGCAGATAACTGTCAACTCTGAATTCCTCAGGGAGTCAAGGAGCTCGTAGCAGCAGTAATACCAGCACTGGGCATTTGGCAAGCTTTTCAGAAACCAGGTGAAATGAGGAACATGCAGAACTCACCACTTTTTTGTAGAAATTCACAGTTTTTATTAAGGAAACATTTCAATGCCGGGACCTCATTTTCTCTTGACGTCTCTTCCAACGGGTACCAAACGCTGGCCTTCCCCAGCCACCAGCTTTGTAACAAGTAACTTTTTACATTACCTGCTTGATCAATCACCTTGCTTGCAAAGAACAAAATTTTAAAAAGCAAACTGAAATAGAGGAGCACGAGGGGACACAGGGGACAGAACCATCACTCATGGCCTTGTCCACCCCGACACACTAGCTGGTTGTCCTCCTGGAAGCTCACTCCCTTCCCCAGCACATGCAAACCCCCATAGGAAGTGTGTTTGGGAAAAAGGTGCCCTGACCGGGTGGCTCAGTTGGTTGGACGTCATCCTGCAAAGCAAAAGGTCACTTGTTCAATTCCTAGTCAGGGTGCATGCCTGGATTGTGGGTTCAGATCCCAGTTGGGGTGCATCCATCTCTCTGACACCAATGTTTCTTTTCTTCTCTTTCTCCCTCCCTCCTCCTCTCTCTGAAGATAATAAATAAAATCTTTTTTAAAAAGAAAAAAGGCAGTGGAACTTGGACTTTTCTGAAGGCTGAGACCCAAGTCCTTCCACCCCTATAGCAGCCCCTGTATCCTCAGAGAAGCATCTTTTATTGATAAGGCATTAGAAGACATGCTGGATTTTACCTAAAAATCATCAGCTTTGAACATTTCCCCTAAGAGAGCACACATGCAGGAAAAGACATCTGAAATGTTTGCCATTTTGAAAAGTCAATGAAGACACCATTTACAGTTCAGATGAAAGAACTGGGATATGAGATTGTTGCCTCCCGCCTACCACTGTAAAACTGGAGGGTTCTAAGTTTCAGCAAGACACTCCATTTGCTGCTCCCGAATGCCTAGAATTTAAAAAAATGTTTTGGTACCTGAATATCAGAAAGGCCTCTACCAAAGAGGCCCCTAGAACTCCACTTCAAAGGAAAAGAGCTGCACCCTTTCATTAATGAAGAGTTTAATTAGTCCCACATGCCCATAAAGGGGGTGTAGTGAGGGGAGGGTGCAGACACCGCCAGGTCTGCGCCACTCAAGGTCGAGGCTTATTAAAGGTGAGGCCGCTCGTCCAGCAAGATAAAAACAAACCACCCTGGTTAACAGAACGCCCTCCCAAAACAAAGCCAAAACCCCAACTTAGCCTTTGTGCTGTGTGTTGTGTGTGTGTGAGCATTTTAAAATTCCAGTACTCACTTTTCTTGGAAACAGGAAGAAGAGAGGAGCTTTTAGAGTTCAGGTGCTGGCAGGTGCTACCTCAAACCTGAGAATCTCAACTGTCTTTGGAAACTATTAAGATTAAAAAGGGTCTGTCCTCTACCCCTCCATTCTCACCTTATAAAATTAAAGGGAAAATTTTGCCAAAAAAAAAAAAAAAAAAGAAACCAAAAACCACTAAACAAAAAACCAACAAAAAAAACCCCAAAACTTTGCAGTTACTATTTATCACTGCCCACTCCCCTCTCCCTGCCCCATCCCCCCATCCTCAAAGCTGCTTTCTTGCACACTTAATAGAGCAAGCAGTGATTCACACCAGACAAATGCACACTTTAAAGACTTAAAATATTGCACTTTCCTGTGTTCCTTTGAAGAGGATCATCCTTGATGGGGAGGGGGCTCCTCCCAAACTAGGAACTCTGAAGTTCTTCTGCAGTCCCAGTGGGCTCTCCTACTAACTGCGGTGAGACCCCTGGGCTCAGGCCCCCGACCTGTCAGTTTCTCCCACGCAGCAGAACCTGTGAACTGAAACACAGGCAGGTGGTTCACCCTACATAACTCAGTTTAATCGCTGAGATGGAACGTGAAATGAACGACAAAAACAATGACAGAGCATTCCGACATCAAGGCCGCCCTTTCATTGGGAAGTAGTAAGTCCCAACTACTTCCAGGGAGACCTGCTTTCAGATGAACTGCCCAGCAGAGGCAACCGAAAAGGTTTTGAACAGGCAGTTTAATTGACAGGCTGCGATGTGCTCAGAGGAAAGGTGGAGAAGCCGAGTGGGACTGCCGGGACCCTTTCCTGCCACCCGCTCACGGAGGGGCCAGGGCAAGCTGCCGACCTCAATGCACGTCTGTTTCCTCACCTGCAAAATGGGGTTGGCTGGGAGGAAATGAGTTGACACATATTAAGGTTTTTGGAATGCCTTGCACACGGGGTAAGCACTTTGAAAATCGTAGAGACTTTCCCTCTTCTTTCAAAAATACAAAACCCCTAACTGGGATAATGTAACAAGAGTCCCAAACACAGAATACAATTCTTGAGAATTGATTTTGTAACATATGGATATTTTACATAAATTACCAATCAATGCCAAATTCTGAAGAAAAGCCTAGGACAGGAATCTAAATCTCTTTAAATAATAATTTCAAACCATCCCCCTGCACCTTGGAAAATAACCGCAGCCGACCTCCCCAGTTAGATTCTGCTGGATATTTCAGTGGAAAAGGACCATTACCTACAGCCATCATTTTCTATCATAGTATTTCACTTGTGAAGCAGCTAGAGTACTAGAAATGTTTCCCCCTACCAATCAGTGCAGCCTTGCTATTTCATCAGCGCCACTAGGGGGCAGTGCAGTAGTAGAAACCTGCTGTAGAGCAGGCTTGCAGGCCTCAGATCTGAAGGCAGGGGTGCCCAGTGGTGCGCAGTGGGGTGGGGTGGTAAGTAAACCTAGTCAGTCACCAAGGCTGACCACGAAACACTCCTCACCCATGTGTGACCGTCAGGTTGGCTAAGAAAATAAAAATACTTTTTATGTTTAAAGTGTCCATTTCAAGGACTCAGGGGTAAGGATGGGTAGGTGGGGTAGAGGGGGATTTCTAAGCAACCTACAACATTCTATTTCAGTGGCAGCCACAGGGTGTCCCACAGCATAATTCTTTAAACTGTTCACATGCTTTATACACTTTGAATGTACACATATCTCACGATCAAAACAACTGCTTTAGCAATGGATTGTGTGGGCAGACTCTCAGCTGGGGTTATTTTCCCCAAAGAATAAGGCAAAGGAAAAACGACATGTGAAAAACAAATGTGCCCCACTCAAACCTAGTAAGACTTGTCACACTCCGGCATGTGTCCCCAGGTATCTGCAGAAGTCCATCCCACCCCTGTGACCTTCATGTACCTGGTGCACCATCATAAATAAAAACACTCAAACGTCAACTAACAACATCAACTTTTAATAATAGAAACAAACTGCCATTCCAAAAACAGTTTTAGGGATGAAAAATCTTCCCTATAAAAATAAACTTAAACTCATCACAATTATAAATATTATAACTTTTTATGTCTGTGATTTAAGATGCTCCCCTGCAATACTTACCCCTTCATTTAACATCATTCCTGTACCATCACATACTGAAGAGAAAACAGTATTACAGCAAAGCTTAGATAGTTTAATTTAACTAAGAATTTGCATAATGATTTTTAAACATCAGTGGCCTTGGGGGCCCTTCTTTTCCGCATTAATAATGCCGCTGCAGTGACCAGTGTTTGGGAGAGAACACCATCTTCAACCATGAGCTGGCAGAGTCTCAACACAGGAAGTCTTCTGAATTGGAACTTGTAGCGCACACGACAGTTTACAGGCTTCTGGATAACACAGGTGAGGATGCCAATTTTAGACAATCTACTTCAAGTTAAAAAAAAAAAAATTCACAGATACTCACCAGCTACTACAATAAGTTCTAACAGATCTTAATCTGAGAAAGAAATGCTTTACAAAATATAAGCTTGCTGGGATGGGCAATGAAAAGGCCAGGTGGCTGATAACACTATACTCAAACCCAGGCTACAGTCTGAAGAGTAAACCAGGATGAAAACCATGAAGCCATTCCCTGAACAACAGAGTGTTGGGTGACAATGACACTAAAACCTCATCAATGGACTAAAAAGAAGTCACATGCAAAATTAAACAAGAGGTGCCATACATATTTTATAGCTAGTTCTACTTTTCTTTTTTTCCAACTTTCTTTAAAAAGCTTAGGAAGATATGATTGTCTCAGTAGCGTGTGGCCGAGCACCACCAACACTTACATCTGCCTCCAGCACGGTGGGCATTCTCTGACCGTCAGAGGAGCCCCCAGGAGGGAAACAGAAATGCAATAAAAGGCACAGTTCACTTAAAAGGCAAAGAACTGAAGCACCTTGGAATTTCACAAAGAATCCATTAGGTGTCACCAAAGCATTAACAATTCCTTGGGAATTTATAAACAACAACAAAAAAAAACCTAGACAAAAAAAAAAATAGACTAAATCCCCCTCTAGAACCACGGCACACCGTTCCCACTGTTTTCAGATTAATTACTGCACAAAATGAGTTCATTTAACCTGCTGTACGGAAGGCTTCTATTGCACATGCATTTCTTTGGTTGGTGGGAACACGCACTTTTGTTAAAATGTTCCCACAGAGGGCCCCTCCTGTGGTCAGGTCAGCTGGGGGTGAACTTTCCCCCCCTTCTTGCTGCCCTCCTCCGGAACTCAGGGTCTGATTGAGTTAGGTCTTTCATCCATATCCCTGGTCTCCACTATGCAGGAACACACTCCAACTGCTAAGACTAAGGGAGAAGGAAAAGAAGAGAAAGGGAGAGGGAAGGAGGACAACGGAGGAGAGGTGATGGAACAAGGGAAAGGGAGGGAGTGATTGTCACAGGTGTGTGCTGTGAGTTCTTTACCTGAGGAACCTCCAGGCGGACACTCAGGGAGAAACCGGTACCCCTACCCAGACTCCTTCTCAGCTTTGAAAACAATCTCAGGAAAAAGCTATAACTTAACAGGAGTCAGCAAATAGTCCCTGCTCTACATGCCCAGAAAACCTGCACCAACTGACCTCCCACCGGAGGAAGGCAGAATCCGGACTCCACCACCTAGGGACTCTAGGGTCCACCCAGGGGCTCCAGGCCCCGCCCAGCTCTGCGAGGCCCCCTGCCTGAAAGCTGCCCTTCCCACGCCTTAACTTACAAGCCCCTCTTTTTGGTCTAGCTCCCACTTTCTTTGGCTCTGTTCCCCATTTTACCCACCAAGAAATCAAGCAATCCTACAATGGGCTCAACACCTTAAAACTGAATGCCTTTAACTCCACAAATACACCTTTCCCTTCTCCACCAGCTACTCATCACCCAAATTGCCCTCCCTCAGAGCTCCCCTAACCTCCACTCACGCCTTCTTCCAACTTGCTCTTTCCTTCCTTGAAATGTCAAGCTCCTCCAAAATCCTTCACAAAGTCCTCAGAGTTCCTAGCTTCCTGTGCCTTTCAATTCACATGGCTGTTCCCTCTGATATATTAAAAAAAAAAAAAACAGGTAGTTTCAACATAGGACAAGTATTCAAACAGATTCCTCGTTAAGCTTTGAAAAAAATCATGTGCGCATCCTTAAGCTTAACATCATCCTCACATAATTAAAATAACTAGAAGAACATGAGAAAACAAACACCCAGAGTCCATGCTTCAAAGCACTGTCGCCGCTCCCGATTCACAGCTTGCCAGGAGGCAGCGCCGCAGCGCCGGACCACGAGCGTGCACAGTCCCTTCCAGAGTCCACGAGGGCGCAGGTGCTGCGGGCGCAGGTTGGGGAGCTAAATCTAGAGATAAAGGGGGAAGAGCCTCGCATCACAGGGCAAGGAAAAGCCCTCCGAGAAGAGGCGCTTGCTGCCGGTTTGTCCGCGGTCCCTGCGCCGCCCGGAGCCACAGGAGCCCTTAGTCGGGCTTCCACACCTGGCCGAGGGCTTCTTCCAGCTTCTGCCTGTAGGCTGCGTAGCGCTTCTTCAGGTTCTGCAGCTGCTCGTCTTCTTCCTTGTCCAAGATACGCAAGAAATTCTGCAGTTCCGGGAGGCTGAAGGCTTCCCACTAGGAGGAGAAGGCAAAGAAGAAAAATGCCGGGTGTTCAGCTCTGTCAAGACTGAGGAACCGCCCCTGAGCACACGCAGTAGGGCTGTGGCTCCCCTCCCGGGCCAGCGGTGTCACCAGCCCGGCCGCTCCCTCCTCGGTTGCCCATCGCCGCCCTCGTTCCTGCCAAATGGTTCCCACAAGACCGGGACCTCCACGCCCCCAAGTCCACTAGACACGATCGCTCCTGATTTGACCCCCAGAAGCATTAGAAACTAGCCCACATGCCCTCGGTCTCTTCCCTCCACCTGGAGTCATCACTGTCACCATCTTCTTCCTCACTTCCCACAATCCATTTAATTATGTCCATTTTAAACAGTTCCCCAGTCTGCCTGCTCTTCTCCATCTCAGCTGCCCCCTGGTGCTGGCGACCATCATCTTCTGGGACCCTGGATGTCCTCACTCCTGGTGGCCTCACTCCACTCCATGCTCCCCAATCTGTTCCCCCAAACAGCCAGCCTGAACACAGAGGTACCCCCATCTACAACTTCCCTTCCATGGTTTCAGCTACTCGTGTCAACCATGGCCCAAAAACATTAAATAGAAAATTCCAGAGATGAGCAATTTGTAAGTTTTAAATTGCATGTCATTGTGAGTAGTGTGGAGAAATCATGAGCCATCCCCCCTGCCCCCCACAGGACATGAATCACCCCTTTGCCCAGCGTCGCCATGCTGCGCACACAGTCACTTAGTCGTGTCTAGGCCATCCGACGGAGCACCCCACTATTGCAGTGCGGGCGCTCACGCAGCCCTTGCTTTACTTTGAAGTGATGCTGGCAATTCAGACACAACCAAGAGAAGCCGTAAAGTGCTTCCTTTATGTGAAAAGAGTTTGGTGCCATCCGTGATTTTAGTCATCTAGTGGGGGTCTTAAAACGTATCCGCCATGGATAAGAGGGGATGACCCTCCCATGCCTACAATCATTCAGTAGCTTCCCTTGGTTGTTTCTGCTGAGTGTAAGAGAGGACCCTAAACTAACCTCTCTTCACTGTCCCCCTCACTCACTACCCCAAGTGGTTTTGCACATGTTCACCCCTCCTCAATTCTGCCTGGAGAACTCCTACTCAACTGTCAAGTTTCAGCTTAAATGTCACTTTCTCTAAGAAGTCTCCCGTGATTTCTTCCCCTCCCTTTCCACCCAGGACTAAGTCTATTATAAAGCTCTCACTTGAGCACTGGTAATCTTGATTTAAAAAGATATAAAGCCCTGGCTGGCATGGCTCAGTTGATTGAGTGCCAGCCTGTGAACCAAAGGGTCGCCGGTTTGATTCCCAGCCAGGGCACATGCCTGGGTTGCAGGCCAGGTCCCCAGTAGGGAACGTATAAGAGGCAACTAATTGCACACCAATGTTTCTCTCCTTCTCCTTTTCCCTGCCTAACCTTCTTTCTAAAACTAAATAAATAAAATTTTTAAAAAAGATATAAAAAATATTATAATTGTGTATCGAGTATCTCTCTCACCTACATTGTAGCTATCGTATTTCTCAACATTTGGGCTTTGTCTCTTGCCCTTGAGGCTCTGAGTTCTTTCTCCCTAGAAGTCCCTGGTACTGAGAAGACAGAAAATGAATGTTTGTGGGGTTGCTCCTTATTTTGTCATTAGAGCAGTGAAGATCAAGAACGGTACATGGCATCACCTAGGAGTTTTTTTTCAAACTACACACCCTCCCCTACCAAAAAGGGGCCCTGGGTCCTGGCTGGGGAATCTCTGCAATGGCTAGGACCGATTCTGATGGAGAATTCCCAGGGGTGTGGGGCAGGGGAAAGCCTGGAGAAGATCCAACACAGTGAACAGAAAGGAGACGGGACAAGACCTCCAAGTGGGCTCAGTGGTAGAAGGTTCCCGGAGATGGGTCTTGGTTATTAAAGAAAACGGGAAACATGGGGTAGGAGAGCAAAACTTTCTAAACTGGATTATTCTGTTAAATTTTTAAAATCGCATTCTATTCTTCATGTATGTTCTCCAAAATATAGTGTATCCCTCCCTGTCCCTGTGAGCTATATAGAGTTGTCTGTCCCCTCAGTTCAGTTAACCTTAACACACCAGAAACAAGAGCACCACGCAGACGTCTAACACAACGATTTGGGGCACAGACACACAGCAGGAACTTCAAACCCAGAATTCCCTCCCAAACAAGTGTGGCTCTCACTGCACTAAACCACACCCAATACTTAAAAGACCAATACCGAGGACACGGGCAGGACTGTGCTGATATATGTGGCAGGGCTTTCTGAGGGAATGCAGCCCTGTGCCCACTGAAGGGCCAGACCCAGTTTCCTCCCCAAAAGACAGCAAATTTGAACTTCAGAACATCAGAATCAAAAGAAAATTCAAGTGTCCAAAATCAGTCTTCCTAAAACTCTCCAAATAGAGTTCCACTTTAAACTGACATAAACATAGTATGGGCCCTGGCTGGTATGCCTCAGTGATTGAGCACCAGACTGTGAAGCTAAGGGTTGCCAGTTCGATTCCCAGTCAGGGCACAGGCCTGGATTGCAGGCCAGGTCCCTAGTCTAGTAGGGGTTGCATGAGAGGCAAGCACACACTGATGTTTCTCTCCCTCTCTTTCGCTCTTCCTTTCCCTTTCTCTAAAAAAATAAACAAAATCTTTTTAAAAAACATAGTATTTACAAAGCATGTTTACACACATTGCTAATTTGTGACTTAAAACCACCTTGTAAAGTCTTTAGTCCCACACTGCACAGACTTTCAAGACTGAGGACTGAGAAGATCGGGTTTCCCCAAGGTCACACTGCTAACCTAACAGAGGCTGAGTCCTGGCACCCTGATTTTTTAACCCAGAAACCCCATTCTTGCTACATCACAAAACGGGCACCTCATGCCATTTCCTGTTCCAGACAAAAGACTGAGTGAGACCCAGAGCTTGGGAGACTTGCTCAAGTGTCCTTTTAAAGTTGACACTCGATCTACAAGGACAATCTCAAGTGCTTTCTCCTTCAACTGAACTGGCCTAAATACAGTCCTCCTTGGAAAGGAAATGGCAGATGATGCAATATACATCAACATAATTTCCCAATCATCTGGGCAAAGAGGGGAAAAAAGGGATTCTACAAAGTTAAATGTCTTTCCTGGTGAAGAGATTGAATTCCCTTTTATTTCCCTTTGGAGCAAATTGGCTTGGAGACATTGTTAGCAGCGAACATATGGAGAGTGTCAGCTTTCAAAGTTCAGCTGCATTAGAGGAACTTAGATGTAGAAGGGGCGAAAATGACTCTTTGGGTGGAGATCAAGTAAAAGTTTTATTTCCTCCACCTCTGAAAATCGCAGACCAACACAATGAGTGCTGTAAAAGAATTATGTAGAGACTAACTCTAGGCCGACTTCAAATCATTCGAAAACACACCACAAGCTACCCTCTGCGGGACTAACCAGCCCCTCCTCCGTGACAGCGAACCCTCCTCCCTCTCCTCCCCCACCCCACCTTCCTCCTCTTTCCCAGTGGTAAAACCACTAGGCTAGAGCAATAAAACAGGACCAGCTGGTGTGTCTAGTTTAAAGCAGGGACGTACAATCACTTACCTCTCCAATTTCATGTTCACGGAGAACAAAACTAAGTGTGTCTGTTCTGGGCCCCGCTACCAACCGCAGGTAGAGTGGATGTTCCCGGTCCGAGAGCTTGCAGGCATAGACTGCGTAAGGAAACAGGTCACAGAGCACTGAATCATTCCCTGCACCACACACACCCGCACCACCCCTCCTCCGGACCCAGGCAACATCCTCCTCATCTTATTACCAATGGCCCACAGTGGAAGGAAATCTATTCTTTCTAGCTGCACAATATGAACTTTGCCTTGATCAAAAAGGAAATAATTCTTCATGAATGAATTTAAATAGGTATTCATGCCCCAAATGACTTATAATTAATTCTGCTCCTCCCTGGGGAAAGCAAGATAAGAAACTTAAGAAAGAATCCGAAACCCCTTTCAAAACAATAAAAATACACCATCCAAAGCACATGAAATCAGAGCTCTAGGAGCAAATCTCTCTGCAAAGTAATTTAGAATAAGCAGCCACAAACAAACTAGGCAGTCGGCGTCCAAGCTCGGGGGGCTTCACGCACAGCTCGGCTGGTCCCATCACACGCAGAGTGCTGGCTTGACCCGTAGTGTTATGCGCTCGGCCAGCCACGAAGGCACTATTTCAGCAGGATTATACGGCTAAGCCCAGGTGAGCCAGCAAAGAAGCCGACAAGATAAAAATGCCATCTGAGCTTATCTACCTTCTTTTGGCACTTCCAGGTACAACTGCATTGTAGATGCTGATTTCCCTACAGATGTGAGCTTGCCCCGCTCACTGAGCCTGTGGACTTGAGGGTGGGAACCTCAGTCCATTCACCCTTGTACTCTGCAGGGCCCACCCCAGGGTATGGATTCAAAATATGCATGTACACTCAGCAACTAGCTGGCTTTCACCTCCAGGCAACTGAGGGCATTCCTATCACTCAGGTCAGTGCTGCCTTCCCCTGGAGCTGCTTTAGGCTTTACCCAGGGAAACCAGAGCAGGTGAGTGGTTGCCTCCTCACGCACAGACTCAGATGCCATGTTCAAATGAGCACGTGGTCTGTCACCCAATCACCGTTCTCCAGCATTGGCATCCATTTCTGCTCGAATACCTGACCTGGAATATCTCATTCTGTTTCATGCAGAAATTTAATATTCTCTTTCTATCCAATGAATGTGGGTATCGAGTTCAGACAGGCAGATAGATCCCAGATTACAATGTTACCCACCCACGTGAGTGCCTCTGGGGGCCTGGGGGCCACAGTGCCCCAGTGCGATGGCCAGAGAGACAAGCTAAGGAAAGAGAAGAGCCCCAGGCTGTGCCAGTGACATCAGTAAATGTGAAATGGGCAGCGGTACACACAGGCCTCCCTGTCCTCGAAGCCTCAGAGACCGCGAGTCCACCAGGCCACTCCATGTTCAGATGCACATCTAATGTGGGACGTGCTCCTGCAAACTTCAGCCACAGGAGCATCCTTTTTTGTCCTAAAGAGCATTAAAATCAAAGCTACCAAAAAAACAGAACAAATCAAAGCCACCCCTGTGCATGTAAAAGCCTTTCTCCTGTGGATGTGTGTGAGCTCTTCAGAGGCACAACTGTCCAACTCAAAAGGATGGACACCCAGGCGGCATGAGGCTCATGTCACGATCACTACGGCTTCCAGAGTCCGTCCCCAGCTCCACTGCAACTGCCAGAGATCCTGCGCCCACTAGCCTGCCTTCTGCTCACGAGCACAAACGACAGAATGAAGCGGAGACTGCTTCTGCTCCAAGCAGGGCCTGTACCTTGATCCTCCCTGTGACAGCGCTTGTAAAGTGCAAACTTGGCGGGGCTCTCGGTCACCAGGAACTTTTTGAGCAGGGCCTCGATCACTTCCCCCACAGTGTTCGTGCTGCTGATGTGGAGCGTGTTCATACAGCCACTGCTGCTGGGCGCCGGCTTCCCGGAGTCCAGGCAAGTCTGCGGAGGTCTGCAGAGTTCCATCTGCACTTTAATGAAGCCAGTGTAAATCCCATTTGAATTCTGAGGCAGGAAGACAAGTACACATTTAGCTGGGCTGACAGTGACATTTTAGGAAAGGGTAATATCCAAACAAAACAAGGCCTTGAAAATATTATTATTGATGAGAGAGAGAGAGAGGTACACACAGACAGACACTGACTTGTTGCCCCACTCATTTATGCATTCACTGGTTGCTCCCCATATGTACCCTGACCTGGGATCAAACCTGAAGCCTCGGTGTATGGGGACGGGGCTCCAACCAACCAAGCTACCCAGCCAGGGCGAAAACACTCTTTCTCCCATGCTTTCCTCCTGCAGCTTTGTGGCGGAACTTCACTAGAGACTGCCCTGCCCCTAAGGGAACGACCTCTGAGGGAGGTTAGCGCACCCCAGCAAAGTGCTTCCAGAGGCAAGGTCTGTAGGGCAGATGTGGCCACAGGAGACGGCCTCCCAACACGGTGCTGACCGAGGTCCACACGAACGCCTCCTAAGCTGCATGTGAAAGGTCAGGGCCCACGGGCGAGGTCACAGTCCGCTGGGGCAGATGCTAGCCAAACCACAAGGCTCATTAAAGCCTGAGGGATAGGTCTAGGCTGGCTGCTCAAAGGAAAGGACAGCTGTAACTGATGACCAGCTATTACACGAAAAAGGAAGGTCACAATTAGGACTTTGAAATACCTAAGTCAACAAGGAGTAGGCAGTAAGAAAACAAGCTATTTCCAGTCCTACTGGCTATTATCATATGTACTAGATTACCAATTTCACTGCTACTCTTTTATACAAATGTATCTCATGTAGCACAGAATACACAATGATGCATTTCAGGCACTTCAAGCAGCAATATTTTTAAAACAAATTCAAGCTACAGGGTGAACTACAGATATAAGCACTTATCTTTTTTTAACATGGTATTTATGTCTCCTTCCATATATGCATGTATTTTTATTAGCTTTAGTGAACTATAACTTTTATTCCAAAAAAATGCATATATTTGCCCTGATCAGTGTGGCTCAGTTGGTTGGGTGTCATCCTGCAAAGCAAAAGGTGGCTGGTTCGATTCCTGGTCAGGGCACACTCCTGGGTGTGGGTCCCTCCCTAGATGGAATGCGTACGAGGCAACCGATCCATGTTTCTCTCTCACATCAATGTTTCTCTGCATCTCTTTCTCCCTCCCTTCCCCTCTCTCTAAAAATAAAAGCATCACTTCTTTATTGCATATATTTAATATATACAATTTGATGAGTTTTATTTAGCACCTGTCTTAAGTTATGATTGAATTACTGTTTCACAGTTGCCCAAAATAGTAATAACTGTCTTGTCTTCACTTTTTATTTTATAGTCCATACAAATAGAAATAATTTTATTGTAGAAACAATTCTTAGAAACAAAACAATTTTAATGTTTTGTTTAAATAAATCCTCAGGTGTTGTGTGAAAATGACACAGTTAAAGGAGGACCTGAAAACCCTGTTTATGGTCCATTATTTTTCTTCCTTTCCACAGATCACTTCACGATACCAAGTCACTTGTTCAGTATTGTGGAAAGTATTATACAGTGCTTAAATTTTTTATCTGTGGAACAGCAGGGAAACTTGCATCTGTTTTCATCTCCAAAGGAGGGGCTGGGATTTTTCTCCTCTGATGAGAACTGTCTGAAAGGAGAAACGCCGCTGCTCCAGCAGCGGAGAACAATCTGAGCCCGTCTGCCCCTCCCCTTTTGGCTGGGGCCCACGAGGCAGGGTCCTGTATTGCAAGGGCTTATGTTTAAAAGCTCCTACCCTGACCCGGGGGCACAGAGCTCAGTAGGGCCCCTTTAAACAGGTCACCCTGTCCCTTGGTGAACTCTTGTCAGTTCACAGTCAATAGACTGAGAGGGAGGGGTCCAAGGGCCTTGGAAACTGGCACCAAGGGCTGGCAGGTGCCCGGGGGAAGTCACCAAGTGTGTGGGGGCAGGGCAGGTGAGGCACACACGGCCAGCCCAGTTCAATGGAACACAAATGCTCCAGCTTTGCTGTCGGCACTCCTATCCTCTCCACCAAGCTCTGGGCCTCCCCTGCTGTGCCCTCACCCAGAGCTGAGCTTGAAACAGTGTGGGTACAATGTTGCAGAAGCCCGAATCAACAATGTGTAGGAAGCTTAATGTTACATACTGGGTCTCACTCCAGACACCCAGCTGAGGAAAGTCTGAGTTCAATTATATTCCACTCCACCGGCACAAAACCCTTTTCCTGATACTTCCAAATTTGTTTACACAAGATAAAACATAAGTGAAGGCCTCCTTAGAATCTGAGTTACCACCCATATGCTAAATAGGCAATGATTACACTCAATGCTAAACATCTTTAGGGGTGGGAGGGAGGCACAAAATCTTTTAAAATAAAATTAACTTTATTTAACTGATTTTGAAGTAAAGGTATTTCAAAATACAGCTTTAATTTGAAAGATGCAGAAACATTTTCTTGTCCTACAACACCTTGGCCATTAAACATCTGCAAGTGTGATTCAGAAATCTGAAAACAGACTGTAGCAGCAACAACTTCCATTTGTCTTCAGACCTCTGTCAGCCTAAGGAGTGTAACGGCTGCTTACCAAGGTCATCTTCAACTTGTCTGTGACTGCTGAATTGTATTTATGAACTTTCTCTTTGATTTCTTCTTTGCTGAGATAATTGTGCGTTTCCTTCTCTTTCTCCACATCCTAGAAGAAAAACAAGGCATGTCACACATGAGCAATCATAGAAAAAATTGCAGATAAGCCAAAATTCTTGACACATGAGACCACTATGACTAACTATGGAGCACTTTACCTTGAAACACACACATGCACACACACACACACACTCTCTCTCACTCTCTGACACATTTCCCCCTCTCAACTTCCAACTCTTATCCACAACTATGGATCTCATCCCTTCAGACCACAGCCTTCCTGAGGGATATGTCAAAAACCACTTTGTCTGCAACTAAAAAGTAAGACTTCATTAAACATTATTTTGCAAAACTGTTTTTGCTAACTTTCCCTTCTGCACAAACACATTCCCTCAAAGTACCTGATAGATTGGCTATTTCCATTTTAAATAATATTTAAAGACACACTCCAAAATGCTCTCTTTAGCAAATTTTATGACCTTTATGATCTTAGAGCTTTACAGTATTACACAGTAGTTAATAAAGTTAACTGGCACTAATCACCGATCTGTCAAATTATACACAATTACCAGAAGGAAATTTATTTTCCACATGAATCCGCATGTCAAGATGCAGTAGCCAGACTTCCCCTCCCCGCCCACTCTCAGCCCCACCCCTCCATTCCCGCCCCACTCGCCTCCCTACTCCCTCTCTGCAGGGAACAATACTGCTCTAATCACTGTGAGGAATTCACTAGTGCTTTATTGTCTCAGAGAGCTCAACCAGTGTATGACATGATGCAAAGGCTACTGTATGATACATGGCCAAGCTAAGGTGAACCCAGGAAGCCGGGTTTATCAGAGTTTATCAGGCGCCTAACTTGTACTGCATTTACCTCTCCCAACAATTTAACAAGTAGGTGCTGTTATTCCAGCTTCCAGATGAGATCAAGTTCTAAAAAGTAAATTAACCTGCCGGTAGAAACCTAACTATTCCACAGAAGTGGTGGAACTCATCGGAAGCAGGGCCCCAAAGTAACTCCAAATGTTTACTGAGACCACTAGTACTTCCACAGGGTGTCCTCATTGGATCCTCCTGAGGCTGAGCTAATCAGCACCCCCTAATTACAGATGGGGACACTGAGACTTACAGAGGTCAACTAGCTTGGCCAGGGACAACCCAACTAGTTAGGAGACCACGCTCAATTTTTATCCAGGCCCTCTATGCCATTCCCACTAAATCAAACAGGTGCCCACAGTTCCCCTGTGGGCATCTGGAAACTGAAAGGGTTGCCTAATCAGATTCCAACCTGGGCAGCAACTCAGAGAGGATGAAGGGACCCAACGATCTTCAAGACAAAAAGAAGATAAGCAATTAAAATCGAATGATTTATCCCCACAAATAAAGCCTTGAAGAAGTGCCACTTTCCCAGTCACTACACCACACCATCCTCACCGCTGGAGACCCTCCCAGCAGGCACCTCCCCCCCCACTGCCAGTTACTGTTGCACCCACACACTCGGACCAGCTAGTTCTGGGCCCCCACAGGCCCCGGAAGACGGTAAAACAGCTCCTGATCCATTCGGCCTCAAGTCCTTCAACGCTAGACCCGGAGAGGGTGTGCTGACCATGAATTATCTCAGAAACTTTTCCGTTTCCGCGCGGCCCGCGTCAGAGGAAACACGCTGGCCGGGCATCGCACAGGCAGGACGGCCCTTCCCTGGGCTCCCGGCTCGCGCCCCCGAGGGGTGGTCCACCTGCCAGTGTGAGACCCCCCCAGCGATCCTTTCTTACGGTGTCACGGGGTAGGGGCCGCCGATTAAAATACCTTTTCAGCAGCTTCAAAGTCTCTTTCCAAGGAACTTTAAAACACACGCTGCACCTCTGCTCGCCCTGCTCCCACCCCATTTCCATGGCGTGGGTGCGACACCAGCGGGGCAAAAGGGTGTGGACGGTGCCCGAGCCCGCAGGACCCAGGCTCCGGTCCTGCTCCATCGCCGTGAACCCTACGCTCCGGCTTCCCACTGGTTCTGAGGCTGTTCCCTCATCCTGAAGGTGCTCCCTGGCCCAAGCAGGTAATTTTGCAAAGAGCTGATGCTCTCCTCACTGGTGTGACTGATGGGGCCAGATGGTTCCATTTAAGGAATCATAGACACCGAAGACTCAAGATTTAAAGCCTTACCAAATTGCTAATTGCTAATTACATGAATGCTGTGGCTTATATACACCCCAGGGGCTTAGCCACTTAAGTAAGATGCCAGAAGTCCAAGAATGAGGAGGAGGAGAAGGGGTGAGGGGGTGACTAAGAGCAAACGGCAGCGTCAAATAGTTTGGTCAGTCCTTTTTTTTTAATTAAGTTTATTGGGGCAACGCAGGGAGATAACATCGTATAAATCTCAGGCGAACAACTGTCCATGCGGTATCTGTACACACAATCGTGTGCTCACAACTCGAAACCTAATTTCCTTTCATGCCCATGTACTTGACACCCTGTACCCTCTTCGCCCGCCCCCAAGCCCCTCCCCACTGTTCCCATCACTCCGTTGTCTGTATCTATGAGTTTCTTTTGTTTGTTCATTCGTTGCCTTTTGCTTTATATCCCACGTGCGAGTGGAATCACACGGTTCCCATCCCTTTTGGCCTGACTGACTTCACGGAGCATCAGTGTGGTCGGTTCTTAGCTACAGGTTTGGCGGATACTTACTGGACTGAGGCCCCGCACAGCGGCACTCCCAGGAGCCCAGGACAGTTGGAGCTGGCCTGGGAAGAGACACTTCCTCTGGCTGGTCTGCACCCGGACAACGCACAGACACACACTGTGTAACAACGCTCTTTCCGTCTCAGAGATTACAGCCCCAGAAAGAGCTCTCCCAAGGCTGAACCCTCATCATTAAAAGACCGACTGGAAAGTAAATCTCAGAAGCAGCTAAAACCTAAAAGGCTGTGATCCTGTAACTGACGTGTAACACTGTATTCAGTTTAAGTGTACAGCATACAGACTTGATATGTGTGTATATATTGCAAAATGATCACCATAACAGGTTTAGTTAACACTCATCACCTCACACAGTTATAATTTTTTTCTTGTGATGAGAACTTCTAAGAGCCACTCTCCTATGATCCTGTAGTTTTAAGTCAACTGACACAGCATTTGCACACCAAGGTCCGCTCGCCGAGCAAATATTCGCTGGGCTTCTACAAAGCACCAGGCACTGGCCTGGGCATGGGTCACCACCTCCACCCTCATGGCACTCACTGTCCAGCACAGGTCGAGTACGAGTGAGGGCCGTCTCAGAATAACTGATCCCGGCTTCTCCAAGAGGAGGGGTCCAGCCACGGGGCGGGGGTAGGGGACACAGGCGTCACAGACTCAGGCCCTCAAGTGGAGGTCCCAGGTTTCGTTCAGCATCAGAGTTGGAGAAACTCTGGCCGGGTGGTTGTCAACCCATACACCAAAGGGTTGTGGGTTCGACTGTGGATCAGGACATATACCCAGGTTGTGGGTTCAACCCCTGGTTGGGGCGCCTGTGAAGGGCAACCAATCGCTGTTCGTCTCTCACATCAAGGTTTCTCCCTCCCACTACCCTAAAATCAATGAACACGTCCTCGGGTGAGGATGAGAGAGAGAGAGACCGACCGCCTTTCCTCTCACATGGGGAAGAGTCTGCCTGCCCTTCCACCAAATACAAGGCCTTTGGCAATGCAGCTGTCTCCACAGGAAGGGGTGGGAAACCTGGGAGCCAGAGGGAGAGGTAGGTACAATGGGCACCAAGAAAGAGCCAAGAAGGCGGGGGTGGAGGAGGGAAACCTGTGTGGCCCTGGCTAGGTGGTTCAGATGGCGGGGGCGTAGTCCGGTTCACCACAGGTTGTGGTTCTGACCCCCAGTCAGGGCACACGCCTAGGCTGCGGTTCGATCCCCGGACGTGGTGCGTGCAGGTATTCCTCTCACACATCAACATCTCTCTCTCCTCCCCCTCTCCCCCTCCCTCCCTCCTTCCTTTCCTCTCTCTCTAAAATAAACAAACATATCCTCCAGTGAGGATTAGAAAAGAGAAATTAAAAAAAAAAACAACAGGGTGGCGGGCGTGGAACAGATAAAGCAGCACAAACACGAATGTTTAATTGCGACGGTGAGAAGAGGAAATGACATGGGGTGCAGCCGGCTGTGAACGCATCGGTTATTGTTCTTGGCAGCCGGGAGGGGACGATGCCACGCCTGAGAGGCTTCGTTTGGGAAGTTGAAGTCATCTTTTTTTTATAAGCCACTTTTCTTTTATATCCCCCCAAGTCCTTCAGGTTCTCAGAGGGAGGGGCTCTTCTACACAAAATCATAAACCCTAGACTCTTCTCTCCTGTTTTCATCCAGCAAGCCCTTGAGGGCTGCTCTTGGGTTAGCCTCAGTTCCTGGGTGGGGTCACGCCGCTGCTCGCTCTCTCGCTCTCTCTCTCTCTCTCGCTCTCTCTCTCTCTCACACACACACACACGTGCACTTTCTCACCAGGGACACACCCTGCCTCGCAGACACCCGGGGATCCTCGTGCAACAGGGCCTAGTCTCATGTGCAAACAGCTCACATATCAGATCTTCCCAGAACACACCCTACAGACATGGGCAAGGGGTCTGAGAATTATTTATACTCTTCTTGCTAACTTCCCTGTAATTCTGAAATCCTGTCAAAACCTTACAAAGTTAAGGTTAGAAATATAGCAACAGCAAAAACAAACAACCAAACACAAAACCACTGGGAGTGCCCACGTTAAGGAGAGGGAGCAGCAGGACAAACGTGTCCCCACCACTCCCTCCACTGCAGCCAGCTGAGGGCACAGGGACCAAGGTTTAGACACACTGAGGTCTGAATCACAGGCCCACCACACTCAGCTGTGTGACCAAAGGCAAGTTATCAAACCTCTCTGAGCCACAGTTTTCTCATCTCACTAAAATGTGCAAACCTTTACATACTTTATAGAATTGTTAGAAAAACATAACACAATCTATTATTCAACAACTATTTATGGAGGGTCTACTGGTACCTGGCTCTGTGCCAACACTGAAAGCTGGGAAAGAGAGCCGTGGTCCCTGCCTTTCTGCCGTTCTTTGCCTGACAGCCTAGTCAAGTTCATCTCACTTCCACCCGCTTCGGGGGGGTTTTGTATGTTTGTTTTCATCTTTCGGGTTTTGCACCACAGACCTCTTCAAGAAATAAGGCTACTGACCCCTTTTTTAAATGCAAATAACATGACCCTCTAAGCGAGGGAGGGACAATGTAGGCACAGTGCCTGGTGGCAGGGGCATGGCAGACACTCACAAACGGTGCCACCATCTCTCCATCAGTGACCCTGCAGCCCTCACCCAGAGCTGCTCCCACTCCTGGCCAGCTGGGGGGCTGGCCCCAGTCAGCAGGGAAAGTGCAAACTCACTAAAGCCAACAGGTGCTCATGCTTTCTCTAAGTGAGGTTAGCTTCCAAACTCACGGATTCCTGCTTTTCCTGTCATTTCTAGTCGTAGAAACAGGGGATCGCCTGCTGATGCCTCAGACTGGTACTCAGTGCAAGACACACAGAACATGTGCCCATCTTGTGTTCAGAACAAACGCCAAGCGCCCCTCATCCCGAGGCTGCATGTCCTTGGAGCAGGGGCCCTTCAGCAGAGGGAATTCAGGGACAGCTTGAGTGGAATGCAGTCCCGGTAACGGCTCCTTCAGAGGCCTTCCTGCCAGGCTCTAGTCCAACAGAGACATCAGACAAAGAATCGAGGACTGACTAAAACAGAACGTCCCCTCTGGGAGAGATCTTTCCACAGCAATTAGGGAGGGACCCATGAGCAAACCAATGCACCAAAGCAAGGCATGAAGCAAGTCATCTTCAGGAGCTTGGGAGCAAGCTGTCGGGGGGCTGGAAGAAACCTTCGACACGTCAGGTCAAACACTCCTGGACTAGATTTTAAAGTGGGATTCGCAGGAAAGAACTATTCTGAGGTGCACTGTAGACATGGAAACCCTGTGCCAAATGCAGGAAGGGCTGTCACAGAGCTAAACCCCCAGAGCCCTCAGAGGATGTTTTAAGGCTCGGAGCTCGTTTTGCTCAGCCCTCACGAGTACGTGTGGGAAGGGCCACAGGGGACAGTCCGTCTATCTAGTCGGCGAGGTCTGTCAGGCCTTCTCCACTTTCAGCACCACAGAGGTTAAAGCAGGCAGGGGCACTGAGGGGGGCCAGAAAGTTCCCGCAAATCAGGATCTGCGTTGCGGGCACACATGGCGCCATCCAACAGCATTTCCGTATCTGCAGGGATGGAAATGTCCTGAACCTGTACCGCCCAAAGGGGAGCCACACCACACGTGGCATCTGAGCAACTGCAATGAGAAAGGGAATTTTAAATTTTATTTAACTGTCAACAACTTAAAAGTGAGCAGCCGCACGTGGCCTGTGGTGCCCTGCCGGACAGTGCCGCCCAGAGGAGACGTGCACAGGTGCCTGTGAGACACGGGGAGGAAAGCCCAGAAGACGGCGACGTGAAGCGCTGTGTTCGAGAAAAGGAACTGTTCTGGAGTGAAGGAGCTTCTGCTCCTGGAGGGAAGGAGCCAGGACAGTTGTTTCTGGGGTGAGTGCCGCTGCTGCTCTTGACCTTAACAGCGCAGTGTGCTGCTGGCTGCTGCGTTCTCACAGTGCCAGCACCGGCCTTTGGCGAGGGCCATGCCCAGAGACGCTTATCTTGGTGTCCAGCCACGGCGTGCTGACTCATCCTGTCCACTCGAGGGTTTTTCCCCTGCCAGATGGGAAGGTTTTTCTTTTTCCTTTTTTTTTTTTTTAATGGCAGGATAGAGTGCGGGGGCTCTGTCTCCATTTATGTGAGGATTCAGAGACTCGTGCCCAAATTCAGCTTGTAGGCAACTCTTCCAGGCAGCCCCCCGTTTGCTGTTCACGTTTCCAGTAGCGAAGAAAAAGGTCGCACAGAATGCAACAGCCCCCTCACCGTCCTTCCATCAAGAGATGTATCACTGGTACGTCAGGGCAGAAAAGGGAACCGGGACACGGGTGGTTGAGAGGACCTGAACAGCGCACATGACACAGACAAACCGAAGGGCGCCTCGCTCCCAAAGCGTGCCCCTGGGACACCAGCCCTCCAGGGTGGTCCACGGTCAGCAAGGGCACGGCTCCTCCTCCTTCTCCTGCTCCACCTCCCCTCCCACTGCTAAAGGCTCTGACAAGTCCTGCAGGCAAGAAACCTTTGTAAGCACACAGCCAGGAAACTTTCATAATGTTACAAGTATAGCATTCATTAATTATATATGAGCAAATGGGTACATTATACAGGAACAGATATTTCTTTTCTCATTAATTATTCACTTAGTGAGTGGTTTCTGTATTCATTAGGGGATGCTAGCAAACTCAAAGCACATATGTTGAACCTGACGATTTTAAACAACTTCTTTGTCCTCAAGGCTACTTGTTAAACAAAGAGAACAGCAGAAGGGAGCCTGGGTGGTGTTTTAGATAACTTCTAAAGAAACGGACTTCAAAAACAGAACTAGGCAGCACCTCATAAAGATGCAACACTGAAGCAGCCTTCTCTTGGGAGAGAGGAAGATCAAAGTGTGCCATCGACTTCCTGCCTTTAAACCCTTCAGTCGCACCCCCTTCCACGGACAGCCGGCCACCCTTCCACGCAGTCATGCCGACCGCTCCCCTAGGAGCGCCACGTGCACCTCCCACCCTGCTCACCCCCGTGATCCGCCCGTTGAAGGACCACCCCACCCAGCAAGCCGGCCTGGTGCCAACCACCCTCACTTCCCTCTCTACCTTAGGAACCCCTATGCCACCCCTCCAATGCAGACTCGGCATTCACAGCACCCCCTCTGGTTTGCTGTTTCTCGGTGCCCTCTTGCCTCCCAGCAAACCAACAGTGGTTCCCAGCCTCTCGCCCCTAAACCCTGTGCTAGAAGCAGCTCGGTGCTGCGCACAGAGGAGGGGCTCCACGCCTTCCCGACGGTTCCGTCTGGCCCCGGAGCCCAGGGCTACGGGCACTGCGTTTACAATCCATCCTCTTTTGTACATCTTATCAATCTGCATGAAGTTTTCTGTTTGCTTCTCAAAACTGAATGAAGCTGCAAGGGCACACAAAAGGCCTTTATAGTACCAGATACAGAATTTTATACGCTTCTGTTATCCATCTGCACCATCAAAGAAGAGAGTCCTTCAAAGCGTGCCCCGTCAATGCCCTCGCACACTCGGGGCAGGGAGAGCAGGCACAGGCCCGGCATGTTAATAAGATTAATTGCAGTTGTGATACACATTAAAAGAGTTTCATCTGGGCCCTGCATGACCTCACTTTTCAAACCCCCCCAGTTACCAGTCCGCCATACCCTATATGGTTGTGCTTTAGAAACTGGGTCGCGTGCCAATAGTCAAACAGCCACTCACTTGTTTGGAGCCAGAAAACAAACTTGGAGGTGGACCAGTCTCCCCAGAGTGCCCCAGCCTGAGGTCCCAACCTCCAGGCATACCAGATTACACCCAGGATTTAGAAATCCCAGGTTGACAAGTATTCAAAGGCAGTCAATTAAGATGCTATTCATTTCTGAAAGGTGATACATTTCACGACTGATTTAACTTTCTTCAAATTCTAATGAGCTAGGTAACAAAGAAAGGAAAGATTATTAGACACCTTGGAGCCAAACACATCCAAATGCAGCCAATCAGAATTGGTAATTAGAAAAAGACCGTGGCCGAAGGTGAGTCAGCACTCTATCTGCCTCAGCCCACCTCTCCTGAGGTCTCAGAACCAGTGGATTCCTAGGTTTTCAAAGTCAGCCATGTCCTCAAGAAGTCAGTTACCCTAATTATTAAGAGAGCACTGGGGCCCTGGCTGGTGTGGCTCAGTGAATTGAAGGCCGGCCTATGAAGCACAAGGGTCACTGGTTCAATTCCCAGTCAGGGCACATGCCTACGTTGTAGGCCAGGTCCCCAGTGCGGGGCGCACAGGAGGCAACCACACACTGATGTTTCTCTCCCTCTCTCTCCCTCCCATGCCCTCTGTCTAGGAATAGATAAAATCTTCTTAAGAAGCCTTGGCCAGGCAGCTCAGTTGATTATAGCATTGCCTTCAAAGCCATGGTTGCAGCTTTGCTCCCCTATCAGAGCACATACAAGAATCAACCACTGAATGCATAAATAAGTGGAACAAGTTGATGTTTCAATACTTCTCCCAAATCAATAAATTAAAAAATATATATTTTAAAGAAAGCACAGAACTGTCAGTAATACACTTACTGATACTCTGTACCATCTACAACGCTACCCTAATCAAGCACCTACAAAGTAAGTGCACTGGGTACTATGAAAATTACCTGGAAAAGTAAATACAAGAGACTGCAGGGAAGCCAGGAGGGAAGTAAGACCAGCACTGCAACGCCAAGCGCTGACACCATGCCCACCTGAAGGGTCTGCAGCAGCTGCCCGGTTCTCTTGCTAACAGCAATTACAACTGTGGCTCTGGAGTCACAGTCCACTAATTCAGGGTAGCCCAGAGATACCAGAGGCTCCTACAAAGGTCAGAGTTTGAAGGTCAGGCCCACCACATCCTTTATGGAACCTTTGAACCCTGGTGCTAAGGGCCAGTTCTGGAGACAGGAAATGAGCCGGCTCACTTGGAGGTGAGCCAGACAGGAAGCACAAAGGAATGCTGCAGCAACCGAGGAGGGCCCAGGTGGGGCCCATCTGGGCAGCTGCGCAGGCTCCGGGCTGCTCCAGCTCCACCAGCAGCCGGAGTCTGAAAGTAAGGGCAGAGGCTGGCCAAGAGGCCCGCCACCTTGCTAGCTGAAACCTGATGTGAACAGAGGCCATAGTCTCAAGAAGATTAGAAATGTCTGCAGACCAGCACTCCAAGAAAAATGATCAGAAGTAAGTTTCTCTGAGTATTGTACGACATCTTCCTTGCCAATTAGAACATGCAGTCTAAGTTGCCACCACATAGTAAAAGATTTAAAAGCAAGTTAGGCTCTATGTTTTCAAGCAACACGGAGTTAAAAAGGGGAGATGACAACGTACTTGTCCAGGATGACAGTGCCCAGGGAGACAGTCACGTTAACTCCTTGAGGCCTGGATCTGTGAATCCCTGATTCGCACTCACGGCGGCCTTCCCAGTGCACTAGTCCGACGTCGTGGGCGAAGCTCTCGCTCGCTCTCGCTCGCGCCGCAGCCAGGACTGACAGCACGGCAGGAGCACAGGCGACAGGCAGAGACTTCTAAGCCAGATGTCCAGACCATGGGCTTTTTTTGTTTGTTTGTTTTAAACAGACAAATGTGAAAGCCTGAAGGGGTCCACAAGAAGTTAAACTGTTTCATATCCCTCTCGTTCCCACTAATTCAATGCACCCTCTCTTCCTGAATGCTCCTCCCCTCCAGCCCACGCTCCACTCAAGATGGCTCTTTTGATTAAGTCTATTCATAGCCTTTACAAGGCATGGCTGAAGTACCAAGTGTACAAGGATTCATTCTTCTGCCGCAGGCAATACATGACGAAGAACAAAGAGAGACAGCCGGCGGTCGCCCTCCGAGGCAGAGGCAACACTCAGCACCTGGAGAACACTCACGGCCAGGTTCACCCGAGCAGCCATTTCTTTCACACAGTGCGGCCCACAGTGTTGGGTTTATCGGAGGGATTATCTTCCTCCTTCCTACCACGGTGAAAGTACTCTGGGGTAATTAAAAAATATGTGAGAGCAATTCAAATAAAACTCAGGTGGAGGCCTGACCAGTATGGTTCAATTGGCTGGGTGTCATCCCGCCACCCAGGAAAGGTCGCTGGTTCGATTCCTGGTCAGGGCACGTGCCTAGGTTGCAGGTCTGGTCCCTGGGGTTGGGATGAGTGTGAGAGACAACCAACCGATGTTCCTCTCCCTTTCTTTCTCCCTCCCTTACCCTCTAAATAAATACATACATACATACATACATAAAATCTCTTTGCAAAATCAGGTGGATTCATACCTTAAAGGCCTGCACAGAAGCAATTTCTGAAGACGCTCTTTTCTACAGAAATCATCTCCTGCCTTCCTGCTTCCTTGCGGACGGGGTGAGAAACACAGAATCCCCAGGAAAATGCCAGGGGCACAAGGTCGGTCAGTCAGAGGCCCGTGGTCAGCCAGGCCTCGTGCAAAGACTGGAAGAGGAGAGAGGCCAGGAAGGCAGACCACATGCGGGCAGAATGCCCCAGGGCCTGGCACCCACAGCCCACCTCTCCCACCGCACTGAACCCAGCGGGAGGCTGGCTCCCTGCCCAGACCTTGCAGGGTGCTGGCAGGGCCCAAAACAAACACTTAAACTTTATACTTACAAGGGGGCAAATTATCTTTTCAATACACCTCCCCTGTGTGGCTTCCCTTTCCTTTCTAGTCCCTCTTCCAAAACCCAGATGGGCAGAACTAGCCAGCCCAATTCCCCGGCAGGGCCTGAGGAGGGGAAGAGGAAGACTCGCTGCCCTTAGTGAATCTTATCAAGGCCAAGTTCCAGACACAGCACCACACCCTTCCAGACCTGACTCAGAATCCTTACAAGAACACTGTAATTGCTATTACTCTTCCTCTGTTTTGTAAATAGGAAAATGGGGGCTTAGGAGGATTACACGTGCCCGAGGCTGAGTAAGGTTGTCTGATTCAAAAACAATTAAGCTGAGGAGGAGGAGGAGGAGGAAAGAACCTTAGATAAGAACATTTGAAAGCTGCCAAGACCCTGGGGTTTGTGCACAGCTGGCTTCTGGAGGCTTAGTTGTTCTGACATACGATATTCAACCTGAATTTGGGAGGGCGAAGTACTAGTACAACCAGCAACTTACTAGAGAATTACTAATCACACCAGGAGCACAGAGAATTCGTTTAACAATTAGAAACTGTGTGACCAGCATTAAGGAAATAGATAAGTAAGTATATTCAGATCTTAAGAGGGACCCACACAGGAGCTGTTTCCATGAAGCCTACAGAAGAGGTTTTTAATTGGAAAACACTCCGAGCAGAAACTGTGTATTGGGTAGGGCAAACTACGTGCTGAAAGACTGGAAGAAAAAATTCCAAAATGTTAACAGTGTTCATGACTGACTGGTGAGGTGTGAGACGGTATTTTTCTTTTTCTCTACCAAACTTCTCCAAAGTCTGTATGACTGTTCATCAGGAAAAAAGTAAAATCTAGAAAGAAAAAAAAAGACTTTCATGTGTAAAAAGTTTAAATTAAAAAAACATTCTTGGAAACAGAAGTAAACACAAAGCAGTTCAGCACTTTGCCAGAACAACTGAACGCCCTTTGATGTGTCAGCCCCTGGGGTGCGGGGAGCCCCTGCACCCATGCAACTCAACTCCCGCACCCAGAACAGGGGCCCCGGGGGCAAAGCTGTACTTCACTTGACAGCCAATGGCACATAATTACAGAGATCAGTGTATGGATGCTGCTGCAGCACAAACCAGAAAGCTCCTCAATAAAAACAAGCCCTTGTGATCTGGGAAATAAAAGCCTTTCTTTACTTATTTTTTATCATACTGCTATTGCCAAAAAGGAAAGGTAGGGTTTGTCTTTTTTTTAACATCGCCCATCAGTTCACCAATTTATAGATAACAGCTACACTAGGGTAGCCCGGGTTACATTCTCTTTGTCGTGCAGGAGTGTCTCTGCTGCTTGTTTAACCTGAGGGCTCACACACCCTCCAGCTCTGTTTTCCTCCTGGCGTGCACAGGAAGTCCAAGCCCCAAAGGAAGTGCCCTCCCGCCCCACCTTTCCTCAGTGCTGGGGGTCAAAGACCAGCCAGGTCCCACCCCCACAGCCCGGGTCAGGTCAGTCCAGCCCATGAGGTGGGTGAGGTGGTGTGGGGCAGACAAGGGCAGGGGCAGCTCAGCTGGGAAGTGTGGACAGGAAACCTACTAAAAGTGAGATCTGATCTGTTGTGGAAGGAAAAAAAAAGAGAAAATTAATGAATGTTAGCATCAGGGGTCTGACGCGAGCGTGGATGAGCGTAGCATGGACGCAGCTGCACAGCTGTGCGTCACTCAACTGCAGGTCTGGCCAGGACGCAGGCAGCAGACACTGAAAGGGGAGGGTCACGCACAGCATTTACCCACACAGGATGTGTGCCTGCCTGGAGCTGCATCCGCAGCCGTGCAAGTGGGGCGAAGCCTGAAACGCCAGTGTGCCTGAGGGCTCCGGAACCGTGCTGTGCTGTCCGGACATCTGAGGAAGCCTGAAGACAAGAAGGCCTACATCACATTTACAAGTTCTGGGGCAGATCCCTCACACACAGATGGAGTGTGTAGGCCGCCAATTCCCCTGCCGGGGGGGACTCTGTCATAAAGTCCTCTAACCTGCATAGCCAACAAAACTTTTAAAACAGCCACTTAAAGAATGTCCTACAAAGGAGCTGAGAATATTTTGAATCAAAAGGTACTTGTTTCCCAAGGTCACACAAATCATGTTGTTCAACTCCTGATTACAAAACCATTTCCAGGTGTAACGCAAGTTTTTGCAAGTTTTTCTAGGGTATGTGTGGCATGTAAAATTCTTTCAACTGAGGAATTTACTTCCTCAGGAACAACTTTTTTTTTGCCTTCCAAAGAGATCAAAATTAAAATAGTCAATTTCCAAATCCCACTCTGTTCAGAACAATCCCCCCAGTCACCAAGTTTTCTGAGGCTCTAAGCCTAGATTAAAAAGAAAGGAAAGCCCTGACAGTTGTGGCTCAGGTGGCTGAGCGTCGACCTGCACAGCAAAAGGTCGCCAGTTCGATCCCTGGTCAGGGCACATGCAGGTTTCAGGTTCAGTCCCCACCCTGGGTGTGTGTCAGAGACTGATCAATGTTTCTTCTCCCATCAGTGTTTCTCTCCCTCTTTCTTCCTCCCTTCCCCTCCCTCTAAAATTAGATAAAATCGTTTTTAAAAAATAAAGTAAAAAGAAAGAACGTGGGTTTGGTAAATGCCCCAGGCTGGCTGGGTGATACCTGCGTTCTGATGGAGAAATGGAGGCCCAGCACCGGCCCACATTTTTGAGCAACACTGAGGTCTAATGTAGCCCTTGTGGTGGAGCCTTGAACGCCATCATGCAGATGCATGAACCGGAGCTCCAGTCACAGAAGCGGAAGACAAACGTGAGCCTGGCCAGCTCCAAAACCACGCCCTCTCCATTCAATAGCCTCTAGGGCCCAGGAGAAAAACCTGTTGCCAACTAGCTATGTGACATCAGAAAGTACATACCAGGTGGTGGTTTGGTTTTTTTTTTAACCTTTGAATAGGGAAGGAAGGTTTCCTCTCTCCACCCATCAGTTTCCCTCCCCTACAGGGACAGAGGTCTGGAAGGAGAAAGGAGGTGTGCCAGCCCCTTTCTCTGCCCTCACTTGGGGGCCAACATTCTGCGCTGACCCTGCGGGGGGCACTATCCCCATCAGCTTCATCTGTTATCAGCCATCACGGTAAATTTTGGTCTCCATCTTCCCTACTCCTGTCTTCCTTCTCAACTGATTCAAACTCAGGCAGGGAAATAATGAAATCTGGTCCTCCTTGAACACCCCAATACCAATAAAATGCAGACTTTTCTCAGGCAGAAATTCTATTAGTCCAAAATAGAAGTTAGGACTCCCTTCTCTTAAGGAACTTATATAAAAAACGGACACACAAACACACTCTGAACTGAAAACATTTTCAGACATTAACAAATGCAAGCTGTTAACAAGTGCCCCTCCTTTCACAAAATAAATGTTCCCCGGCTGAGGCAGATACTTGTTTTTGAAAGCACAGATACTGTTTTAAAAACAAAAACATGCCTTAGAAATGTCCAATGCCGTCTGGACTCAGGCAGAGGAGAGTCCAGAGGAAAGGCTGGTGGCAGCTGCCCTCCGCACCTGGAGGAGACATTCTTATCTGGCTTCCGGGCCAAGGGTTTCTGCCACCCGCCCTGACCTGCCAACACTGCCCAGCCACTCCCTTCTCCACCAGTTTCTCTCCCACTTTCTTTTCTGTCCCCACTTCCCTGATTTTCATGTGAAAAGATAGGTCTCTTTGTGTACACCACTAATAAATTATATATTTTTTTCTTTCTGTCTAGTAAGTGGGCCAATTTTAGCTTTCATTCAACAAATACTTGTTAAGCGCCTAAACATTTAGCACATAGTTGTGAGGCTCTGGGAGAGAACGATGAAGACAGTGCAGGCTCCGCCTCTGGGGGTCACAGTGGAAGTGAAGAGTGGGCTGAGGAGGGTGAGGTGACAGGTGGCACAGAGGGAGGGGCCCAGCAGAGGAAACCTCACACAGGTCCCCTGGAGGAGGCAGGGTCCCAGCTGGAACCTGCCTCGGATGTTTGTAAATTCTTCTGTAAAAGATAAAGTCATTCCTAATTTGCTTCCTTCCCCTTGTTATCCAGAGCTCAGAAAACCAGAGGGAAGTAGCCAGAGCACCTAATGGAAGGCTTTAGAAAACCAGAATAGACAGCTCAAATCAGCTAATTTTAGACAAAGAGAAAACACTGTAGCGTGCTGCTGACGAGTATTTTTAGAGTCTGTTTCAGCTATCCATAATGAACTTCTCAGTAGAAAGGAAGCAAAAGAGAAAAAGAAAGAAAATTATTTCAAATTTATTACAAGGAAAGATGGTTTTCCTTCTTGGCGCCTCATTTTTTTTCATCATGAAACAAAAAATAAGCAACTGACATTCTGTAACTAATTCCATTCTGTGCCTTACACACCCCACGTATGGTATTTGCTTTGTACTTGGGGAAGAAAGTTGCCTGCAGCTGTTCTTCCTTCTTCGCTGCATATCTACAGGAAACAGTTAAGAGCAATAGGCAATAAATGAATGAACGTAAAACTGTAGGTTTCTTTCCCTTCCCAGTACCACCCAAGAACTGCTCCAGCATTTCCTCCCCCAAGGGCAACCTCAAGTCTTCCCTAGCCTCTTTCAAACTATCTGACTAACCAAGCCTGAAACCAAACCGAATTTCAAAGTTTGGGATGGGAGTTTCCAGAAAGCTCAACTTTCACTGTGCACAATGGTACCTACTTATTTTCTGCAAAAACATGTCAGTCTTGGGGATCTTGGCTACATCACCCAATGCCCTGCCACTCCTTTCTCAGATCTGCTTCTCACTCAGCCTCATCTTCCTGCAGCCCCCCGAAAGCACCAGAATCCCCCACCCCTGGACTGCTGCCAGCCAGTGAAAGTCACCCCACTTTCAAGTGCTCACTGCTATTAACTGGTGGTGCTGTTCACCTTTTACCACTTGTTCAACAGAGATCGTGAGTGCCGGCGCCGTGCAAGGTGCTTTGGGAAGATGCCCAGACGCTCCCACTCCTCCTCAAGGAGCTCGGGGCCTGCAGCCTGCCGAGCGCCCAGTCTCGGCTCTCGCCCTCCTTCCAGCCGCCTTAGCTCCCAGGGCCTGCAGGCCACTAGCTCCTGTGTCAGACAAGAGTTAGGCTTGCGGCTTGAGGTTTTCCAAACACAGCCCCTCCCGTTTTCCTTCTCTGGACATAAAAGAAGCCTGAACCCTGTACTTTTAAAAATGGATTCAAGAATTAAGGTCTCCCCATCTTCTGGGGATGGCACCTCCTTGATCAATAAATCTTTACTTACTTCAAACGCTGCCATTTTGAGTGTGTGCCTTTCGAAGTATCAACACAAGGACTTGGACAGCTAACAAGCATAGAAGAAAGGTCGGATATAACAGTGCTGGCTGGGTTCTTTTAAATGACCTCCCATTCAGCAAATACTTACTATTACTGTGTGTCAGGCACTGGGGCACATGTGGTTTCTGCCCTCAGTGGGTGTAATCCCATCCCTGTATAAGAGTGAGCTTCACTCATTTTGCAGAATCATTTCTAAACTGTAGATGTAACACTCTACCACTACATCCTCAAGCATGAATCTCTAAAGTGTAAGGACATTCTCTTACATCATCAAAACACCCTATCATCCCTAAGAAAACCGATAATAATTTCTTCATATCATCCATACCCATCCCATATTCAGAGTTTCCTATCCATCCCAAAAATATCTTTCATAGCTCTCTTGACCCACTCAAGACTCTTACATTGGTTTGCGAGGTGTTTTTGGTCTTACTTTTAAATACTGAACTCAATATAATTCACTCTGTATTCACTAAAATGTCAACATTCAAAGAGAGGAAATGAGCAAAACTATAAGGACGGAAAGTCATGTTGTGTTTTAGAACTTAATTTTTCATTTCCAGTTAACTAGAGTATCAGGGACATCAAAGATTCTAAGTCGCTGAGTGTAAGGACGGCCAGCCGCTGGTCCTCCACAAGATCCCAGCGGCCTGGACAGCCTCCATCCGCATCGGGAATCCCGAAGGAGAGGCAACTGTGACACACGTCCCAGTGTCTCACACCCTGCCCAGGGTGCTGGTGACCCAACTGTGCTGTGCTTCTTCTCCAGCCTGTTTCCTTCCCTGCAGACAGAGGTTACTGGCTGGACTCTCATTCCTATGGGAACTGAGAGGAACCAAACAGCGGTAACACCAGTTACTTCCCAGGTGAACAGATCAACTTAGAAGAAAGCAAAATTAGAAACTTCCTGGGAATTTTGAAGAACACTATGCACATACAGTCCAGTGCCACTTAATGAGGGGACACGTTCTGAGAATGTGTCATTAGGTATTCTGTTATTGTGCAAACATCACATTTCAAAGATCTAGATGCTATAAACTACTACACATCTAACCTGTATGGCACAGCCTACTGCTCCTAGGCCACAAGCCTGTACCACAGGTTACTTACAAAACAACACGAGATAAATCCAGCACAAAAATAACGCAATCAAGAGACACAGTAAACGAATGTATGAGGCTGCTGCCAGGATAACACAGCATACCATTTTATGCCATACTTTTATTTTTCATTTTTTTAATCCTCACCTGACAATATGTTTAATGATTCTACAGAGAGAGGGAGTGGGGAGAGGGTGGGGAAAGGGTGGGGAGAGGGAGAGAGATAGAGAGAGAGGGAGAGAGAGAGAAGCCTCTATCGGGGACCAAACCAGCAACCTAGGTATGTACCCTGACGAGGGAATCAAACCTGTAGCCTTCTGGCTCCAACCGACTGAGCCACCCAGTCAGGGTGCAAACTTTCTTTATCAGTAGAGGGGAGTACACTCTAAAACAACGACAGAAAGCATAATACAGTAAACATATAAGCCAGTAACACAGTCGTTTATTACACTGTAACCCTACAGGACCACCTTCGTGTCCATGGTCCTCCGTGGATGGAAAGACTGCTGCGCAGTTCACGCATGCACAGCAGACTCTCAGAGTTCCATTCGAGCGGCACTCAGAGGGCCCACTACTGAACTTATGAAACACAAGTGGATGTTGTCATAGCTGAAGGGTGAGTGTGAAGATTAAGAAACAGAAATCTGCCCCAGCCGGTGTGGCTCGGTGGATTGAGCACTAGCCTGCGAACCAAAGGGTCGCCGGTTTGATTCCCTATTGGGGCACATCCCTGGGTTGTGGGCCAGTTCCCAGTGTGGGACATAAAAGAGGCAGCCAAACATTGATGTTTCTCTCCCTCTCTCTCTCCTTCCTTACCCTTCTGTCTAAAAATAAATAAATAATATATTAAAAAAGAAAAAGAAACAGAAACCTCATTTAAATTAGAGTTGGGGGGGCCTGTAGGCAGAGCTCTCATGCCCTACCACTCCTTGTCAACTACCCCAAATGGGATTAGATGCACCTTATTTTGCCATCTATAAAAACGCAATTTTTGCCCAAATTTTTGAGGGAAAAATAAGGATGCACCTTATATAGGGGTAGTACTAATTCCTTATCTACATAAATGTTTTTAATTCCTTTATTTATGCTTATGCATTAAAAGTGTAACTCTAGAAAGCAGTGACAATATCCATATGCAAAATAATACTCTGGAATATGATAATTCATTTTGTTTCTACATATAAATAAAAAAAAATCAAATTTTAAAAATTAACATGAAAGCTTTTTTTTCCTCCTGAAAATTTGGGCCAAAAACATGGGTGCATGTTATATACAGGAGCACATTATACAGGCAAAATACGGTACTTTCCATCTCCAAGAGAAAGATGTTTTTCTACTCAGCTACTCCAGCAGGAAGGAGGATCTCTTCCTCACCTGGCAACCACTCGGCCAATGGAAAGCCACTATACCTGAAAGCTGTAATTTTGTTAACCAATGTCACCCCTACGAATTCAATGAAAAAAGAAAAAGAAAAGAAAAGCCACTACATCTCAAACCCCCAGTTTCCTTCGATGGACTCCCAGTTTACAACAGCCCCTTGAACTCCTCCCCCTTCCATCTGGACTACGCAGTTCACCACTACACTGCGCATGCCCAGTCCAAGTCTGTGTTGGTCCCAAACCCGCGTAGCTGGAGAAGTATCTGGCGGTCCATTTCTTTAAGGTCAACAGGAGACATGTCTTCTGTCCTGCAAAACATTGAGCTGGTTCAAAGAGGAAGCTCTCATTGCCATCTTTTATAAGCAACCTCTCATGACTTCAGATCATATTATCTTGACCAACAAAAAGTGGTCTTTTAACATTAACATTTTTCTTTCATTGCTTGCTAAATCTCTTAATCTCACTCTAGCTTCAGTTTCTTGCCAGCAAAATGAACATGGCAGGCACCCCAAAACAGCACACAATGGCATACTGATTATTTTTAATTAAAGTTACTTAAGAAACTGCCAATGCAAGAACACTCCGACCTCTCTGTGTCACTCTGAAGGACAGAGAGAAATCTCCCATTTGAAAGGTGCCCTCCCTACTGCTACCTGGAAGCTAAGAAAAAATGCATCCTTATCACCACAGCTAGGGAATTCAGGGCCATAAAGCATATGTAAACAAAATGTGTGACTCCTTTGGTAATTTAATGCCCAAGTCCAAACCTTGCTGGGATTCCTCACTACAAGCACCCACGAGCACGTAAACCTATGTTTTTTTGTCCTGCTGATTATTCACAAGTTGATTGTTTCTTCGTGTAAAGGACATAAAGCTGCTTCTTCCAGCCGAGATGGAGGTGTAGGTAGGAACCCCTCACTTCCTCGCACAGCCGAAAGGAGGATAACAACCACTCTCAAATCAATAAACCACCAAAAATGCCAGAAAATCAAACTGCATGGAACTCCGACAATCAAGGAATTAAAGAAAAAGTCAACCAGAACAACCAGACTGGTACACCAAGACAAAGAAATATGGCCCAAATGAAAGAACAGAGCAAAACCTCAGAAAAAGAACTAAGCGATGAGGACACTGCCAACCGATCTGATGGAGAGGTTAACGCCCTGGTAATCAAAATGCTCACAGAACTGATTGAGCTTGGTTGAAAAATGAAAAAAACAAATGAAAGATACCCAAAATGAAATAAAGCAAAATATTCAGGGAACCAGCAGTGACAGGAAGGAAACCAGGACTCAAAGCAGTGATTTGTAACAAAAGGAAGAAATAAACATCCAACTGGAACAGAATGAAGAAACAAAAATTCAAAAAAGTGAAGAGAGACTTACGACCTCTGGGACAGCCTAAAATGTTCCAATATCCAAATTATAGGGGTGCCAGAAGGAGAAGAACAACAGTGAGAAATTGAAAACTTATTTGAATAATGAAGGAAAACTTCCCCAATCTGGTGAAGGAAATAGACTTTCAGGAAGCCCAGAGAGTCCCAAAGAAGTTGGACCCAAAGAGGAACACACCAAGGCACATCATCATTAAGTTACCCAAGACTAAAGATTAAGAGAGAATCCTAAAAGCAACCAGAAGAAAGGAGAGAGTTACGTACAATGGAGTTCTCATAAGGCTATCAGCTGATTTCTCAAAAGAAACCTTGCAGGCAATCAGGGGCTGGAAAGAAGTCCATAAAAGGCATGGACCTACATCCAGGATTACTGTATCCAGCAAAGCTTTCATTTAGAATGGAAGGGCAGACAAAGTGCTTCCCAGATAAAGTCAAGTTAAAGGAGTTCACCATCACCAAGCCATTATTATATGAAATGTTAAAGGGACTTATCTAAGAAAAAGATAAAAAATATGAACAGAAAATGACAACAAACTCACAACTATCAACAAATGAACCTAAAAGAAAACAACGAAAACAAAAACTAAGCAAACAACTAGAACAGGAACAGAATCAGAGAAGTGGACATCATATGGAGGGATTTCAGTGGGAAGGGGCAAGGGAGGAATAGGTACAGGGAAGACAAAGCATAATTGGTAGGCATAAAATAGACAAGGAGAGATCAAAAATGGTATTGGAAACAGAGGACTCAAAGAACTTATATGTACAACCCATGGACATGAACCGGTGGGGGATGCTGGAGGGTTGGGGAGTGCAGGATGGAGGGGGGATAAGGGGGGAAAACTGGGAAAACTATAATAGCATAATCAATAAAAAAATACTTTGAAAAAGGATATAAAGCTGCCTGCTTTGGGGCCCTCGATGGATATCATGTTACGATCCCCAAGAATATTTATTAAATTGGTTTTTCTCCTATTAATCTGCCTTATGTCAATTTTGATATTAACCCAGACACAAGAACTCAGGGGAGTAAGGGAGATTCCCCCTCCCCAAGAGTAACCAAGAGAACACACATCAAGCCCTTCACACCATCTGGTTGGCACCCATCATCATTATTGCTACTGCTGTTACCCATGGTATCGGCGGCAAAATTGGACCTCGGTTCTTGAATTTGGCAAAGGAAAGAATTCAGAGCCAAGAACTCGAGTTATAAAGTTTCCATGTAGGCCCAGGAAACAAGTTACAGAAGCAAAAGAAGGACCCTTGGAGCTTAGGAGAGAAAAAAGCGAAGGCAACATGCCTGCGGGTGAGGTGAGGGGGAAGGAAAGGGGGCTGCTGTGCTCCCGAGGGAGAGCGCACAGTGGGTCCTTCTCTTGAGGGTTTACAGGCTGGGAGATTAGGGGAGGATCTCAATAGCATAATCACCAGCTTTATGCTGACTGCACCAAAATGAGATTTATTCCCCTGACTTCATCCGCCCTTGGGTGTGTTTGGCACAATTGGCATTCATTGGATTTTTGTTATCTATCTCCCTGAGTAGGGTGAATCAAGCGATTTACCCTCTGGTTTCGGAGAAGTGTAATGTAAACCATTTACTCTTAAGTGTCCGTGGTTAGGAAAGCTAGTATTTTCTGATTTACTAGATGGCTGTAAATGGCTTGGACATTTAACTGCCTGTCTCAGTTCCCTATTCCACTTGTCCTGGCTTACTAGCCTATTATTTAATTTAATGTTACTGTTAAAGACCAACTTTAAAGTTAGTGTTTAATAATATTCCACTAAAATCTAACATTAAAAACTAATGTTGCTCTGACTGGTGGGGCTCAGTGGGCTGGCCGGATTGCCGGGCAGGGCCCACGCCTGGGTTGCAGGCCAGGACCGCAGCTGGGGCCTGTGTGAGGCAACCAATCTGTTTCTCTCTCACATCAATGTTTCTCTCCTTCTCTTTTTCCCTCCCTTTCCACCTCACTAAAAATAAATAAATAAAATATTTTTAAAAAATTCATGTTATCAATTGGGCAATCTGACTGAGGGCTCTCTAAATCAATTATTAGGAATGTATAAACTATTTCTAACAGAAGCCAAATCAGATTTAATTTTAGCATCTACGACTGAGTGCCACTTAATCATCACAACCTTGTGAGATAACAACTATTTCACATGTGAGAAAACTGAGACGGAGATACCAATCTGCCCAAACTTTATACAGCTGGTTGAGAGGCTGCCATTCTAGCCCAGATCCAAGCTAAAACTTGCCTCTACACTTTATTGCTTTTCTGACTTTAGATGACTTAGTTCACAAAATACCATGACCAACAGACAACCTGTACCTTTTTATTCTAGGTCTCTAATTTAAGAGAGAGAAAAAAAAATTTTAGATATTTTTAGAGAAAGAGGGAGGGAGAACAGGAGGGAAACATCAATGTGCGGTTGGTTGCCTCTAGTGCACCCCCTACTGGGGACCTGGCCCACAACCCAAGCATGTGCTCTGACTGGGAACCGAACCAGCAACCCTTTGGTTCTCAGGCCAGTGCTCAATCCACTGAGCCACACCAGCCAGGGCTTATTTTATTAGGGAAGAGAGGCCATTCTAATAGTTTCAATGGAGACCTATGATTCAAGTGACCAGTGACCATTGCTAAACTGAGGTACACATACTGTATAGGGAAGTGAAATAATTACCAATAGCTTCAGTGAAGTTTTTGAAGTGCAATCATTAATGCCAGGAATGAAATCCACATTCCTTAATCTAAAAAGCATCACTAGGAAATAATGAGAAACTGCAGGTATAAGTTACATTGAATCCCTGAATGAATTTTTGCATTTTCCAACACTCAAATTTAGTCACTAAACAAGATATGGCTCGAGTTTAAGAAAGCACTGTATTTTTCCCTCGTTAATCAGTATATGCCACACCTTTACTAGATTTCTTATCCTCTTCCCTTCATCCATGTACATTTTTAGAAAACTGACTGCTTTGAGAATGTTTCTTCTTTTTCCCTCCTCACTGGATAGTAACACAAGAAGGCTTTTGTTACACACATTTGCCCTTTGTTACATACATTACCCAGGTTCCTGCCTTAAAACCTACTCCTCCGAAACGGCCCCGGGGGGGATGAAAGGCTGGGGGGAGGAGAGAAGGAGAGGAGAGATTCAAACAAAGAAGTACCAGAAGTACCGGTCGGGGGAAGACTGGGAGGAGGGTGGTCAACATTAAGTCTAGGGTCCAAATTTGGTGCTTATGTAATTAATGCTTCTAGCCTTGGGCACTTTTTCCAAGAAAGTGGCCCCTCCGGTTTCTATTTAAAGCTTTGAGTTCTATAACAGAAGGCATGTAATATCTAAACAGTACTAACATAATAGCTAAAATTTATTGAACGTTTGACACTATTCTAAACACTCTCCTTGTATAGCCAGAGACCACACACGCACACACACGCTCACACACACACACACACACACACACACACATTCTCCCTCCACACCTCCCCTCTCTCCTCAAACCAGGAGCCCTCACTCTCAGCCAGGGATGATCTGGAACCCACCTCCTCCCACAAACACGACACCAGGGGCAGAGATCGCTTCAACAGTGGGTGAGTTCTGGGCTCCAGCAGGAGCGGTAAAGGCCCACTAACCACCCGTGGAAACAGCACACAGCTGCACTGCAGGTTAAATGATTCAGTGCTCCCTCTCCCCAGCACGTGCACACACAGAGACACACACACACACACACACAGTGCGCGCACTCCCATACTCTCTTCTGTGCTGAGTACTTACCACTACTCTCTCACACACTTTAGGCATTTATCTTGTTTATTACTGCTTCCCCCCACAAGACTCTGAGCTCCCTGAGGGCAAGGGTTTTTTGTTTTGGTGTCCAGCACCTAGGGGAAGGCCTGGCACATGGGCTGGGCTCAAAAAGACTTCTGAATGAAGGCAACAAGCAGGTGTCCGTGTGCACAGCATCTATGGAGACAACCCTTTCTCAGCACCTCCTGCTTTGCATCAGGTAAATCAGGTCATGTTATCTAAGAAACACTATTACCAAGCATACATGACTAAACCCAGTGGAACCTGTCACCGCCACAACTTCCCTGAGTAACGGCTCAGAATCTGAATCCGAAGCATCTGCATAGAAGGTGTTCTGACTGTCAAGCCCCCAACTTTGACACAGACCCTGGGAACACACGTTCACTAGAAAGGGGTTGCCACGGGATGTGTGGTTCAGCAGAACTACAGGATTTCATGTATAACAAAATCAAAGCAAAGCTCCTCAAGTTCCCCATGGAAAAGACAGGAGGCTGATGGGGTGAGGAGGCCAATGGGGTAAGGCGGCCAGGTGACTGACTCCTGAACCCTCCAAGATCAAATGCCCAGAGGAGGTGGGGAAAGACTGGCCTCCACAGCCCCTGGCACGTGCTCCACAAAAGTGTCCCCAAACCACAGAGGGCTGGTGTCATGGAGAAAGGCAAGTCACAGGGATGAAGCTTGCCCAAACAAAACCAATGCTGATCTTGAAAGAGCCTGCCTGAAAGGAAGAGGTTTTCCAGAAACAGCTCCATTTTTTCTAATTTCCAAGACTTCTGCATTGAGTACATACTATTTTAGTCATTGCAAAAAAAAAAAAATACCCTTTCAAAATAAATTTCCCAGCTTTTATAAGGAAAAACAAATGACAGTGTCACCAACTTTTATTTCTAAAAAATTCATCCTACTCTGTTAAGGTCAAGAAATTAGATTATGGACAAAATATTGACCTTAATTCCAAAATGTGAAGCTGTATTTGTCCCTAATATCGCCAAGGCAGGCTCAGGCAGCAGCTCCCTAACACCAGCCAACACAGGCTCCCCAGTATTTGCACCCTCCAGTGCAATGAGCCAGCTCTTTAATAGTTTCCTTAAATGTCTGTTACCATGGCTTCTACATGGAATGATTAATGATAATGGAATTATTAACAAGTGGAAAGAAAGAAGTATCACTTATAGTGCAATTATTTTCTAGTTTCCTTTCCAGGAAAAAAAAGGAGGGGGGATTTATTTTCAGAAACATAGTTAACAATTCTTAGTATTTGGTTTTTCTAAACTTCCTTTCAAAATTTGCTATATTCTGGCCCTTGCTGGTGCGGCTCAGTGGACTGAGTGGGGGCTGCAAACCAAAGGGTCACTGGTTCAATTCCTATTGGGGCACATGCCTGGGTTGCAGGCCAGGTCCCCAGTGAGGGGATGCGTAAGAGGCAACAACACATTGATATTTCCCTTTCTTCTTCCCTTCCCCTCTCTCTAAAAATAAGCAAATAAAATCTTTTTTTTTAATCTGCTATATTCTGAACTGGTGCAATTTCCTCCCACCCAACCCCCTCCCCCCACCATGGAAAAGCGATGGAAGACTCAGATGACTTTTATTGTGAAATTCACAAACAAACCTCCAATCAGAAAAGGTACTCCACAAAAACTGACCCCTGCCCCATCCTGAAGCCAGCTTTTTCTAAGGTGCTTAGGTTCCAACTCAGAATTCAGCTCCAGAGTTAGGAACCCAGTTTTCCAAGCTTGTCCAAGTTGCTTTTTTTGACTTTTTCATTACTAAGAGAGTGGCCACAGTTCAGGTTTAACTCAGGCAAAAACAAATCTTATCAGGAAATTACTTTGGATCTCAAGCTGTTCCAAAAATATCACATCCTTGCCCCCACTTCACCTCTACTCCACCTCCTTCTCCTCTGGGTGGATGGATACCTCACTCCACAGATAAGACTGCCTCTGAGAAAGATCCTGCTTGAAAATATTACCAAGACTCTGGCATGTGTTTTGAAAATACAGTCTCTGAGCTCCGGGTCACTAAACCACCCGACTTTGATGCTTCTCTTCCATAATTCATTTAACTAATTCTTATTTATAATACTGCTGTGGTATAGAGCAAATAAATATCTGGGTCCTTCAGAAATTCCTATGTTGAATCCCAAGCCCCAGTGGGATGGTATGAGGAGGTGGCGCCTTTGGGACGTGACTGGGTCCTAAGGGCTCGGCGCCCTCCTAAAACAGCAGCTAAGAGACCTTCGGCCATGAGAGGACACGGTAAAAATATCGTTGGGACCAAGGACGTGGGCCCCACCAGACACCAAATCTGCTAGCCCCTTGGTCTGTGACTTTGAAAACTGCAGAACACTGAGAAATAAATTTCTGTGGTTTATGTGCTACTCAGTCTGTGGTACTTGTTGATAGCAGCCCAAAGGGCTAAAACACTCCGTAAACACGATGTGTTCGTCTGTATTTTCATCTCTCCTCCACTGAGCAGCCCAACAGCTCCCTAAGGAACTTGCTGTGTCTTTCTCCTCCTGCGTCAGGAAACCACGGCCCCCGTTTACCTCATCCTCGTCCTCATCCTGGCAGCTCCTCACGGAGAATGCAGTTCCTCTGGAACCACGAGGATTTTTTTCCTATAAAGAATTTTTAGGGTACAGACAAGCCTTATTCCTTTAGAGATGCTCTGTCTTTTTTTAAAGAGTACATCTGCAGGGATCAGATTTCAGCCACATGTTGATTTTACTACTTTAAATTAGGCTTCCAGACATGTCACTGTCGCCCACCAAATACTACCTAAATAGTGCCACCCACACGTCCTACCACAGATGGGCACAGCACAGTGTGACGATTTTTTTTTTTTTTAAGCAAATGCATCTTTCCCTGCCTCCCCAGTGCCGAGATCAGTTTCTGGCATCCTGGAGACGCTCCGTCGTGACTGCTGCGAGGACTCAAACAAAGGTGGCTCTGGCAGGGACCTCCCTGGGGATTCTGGTTGTCCCCCCCACACACTCAGGACAGCAGCAGATGCAAAGAAGGCCAACAAAAAAGGTGCCCAGTCTGGTAGGGAATCCGAACACCCTGTCCCATCCCCCTCTCCTCTATGCGATTTTACTCTTATTTTTCTTAATTGTGGTTAAATATACATAACACAGAATTTACCATTGAACCTTTTTTATTTCAAATTTAATATTTATTTTTTTCCTTTACTATTTAGTCCCCTTATACCCGCCTCCCCTCCACGAACCATTTTTAAGCGTCCAGTTCACTGGCAGTGAGTCCATCCCCACAGTTGGGCGGCCATCCCCACCACCCATCTCCAGAGCTCTTTCATCTTCCCCAGCTGAAGCTGTCCTCCCGAGACAGTGCCCCTTCCATTTCCGCTCCCCCTCCTCCAGCCCCTGGCAAGCACCATTCACCCTGCTCTGGTCACTGAATCTGGCTGCTCCAGCTAGCTCATGTAAGTGGAATCATGCAATATTTGTCCTTTAATGACTGGCTTATTTCACTTACCCTAACATCCTCAAGGTTGATCCATTTGTAGCATGCACAAGAATTTTACTCTCAGACAACTGCTTTGTTGACAGCCGAGAATGGTCCATAAATTCAGGGGCCACTATCAGGAAATCCCGGATTTCCCACCAGTCAGGCCCATTTCTCTGGTTTCTGCCTAAGTGGGCCTTCCGCCTGATATTTCTTATCTCTGGGCTTACAGACTCAGGCTTGGGTGAACAACTTTTCCCCACCACCAGGAGAAAAGAGTGTCTGGGTTATCTTTCATTTCAACTGCTTTGGGAGATCTGGGGATTGGAAAAAGGAACATCGGCAATCAGAAACAATTCTGGAACCTTCTCTGCAGTGCAAATTCATTAATAAGATCTTTTTTGAAAAAACATCATTATTGAGCTGTAACTCACACCATAAAACTCACCCACTTGGAAGTGTACAAGTCAATGGTTTTAGTACAATCACGAAGTTGTACTGCCATCAGCACCATCTAGAAACCCTGCATGCCCATTAGTAGCTCCACCCTCTCCTTCCCATTAACACAATCCTAAAGTTTATATCTAATTGATAGTCTTACACTCCTACATCTCCCAAAATACTTAGCAAGTACTTCAAAGTCCAATAACTTACCCACTACCATCAAATGTACATATACATACACCATAAATAACCTCGAAAATAATCCTTTTCCCTAAACACTGTGTTCAGAAATGTTGTTACTAGGCACACCCAAGATCTTGTCCTCCTCCAATGACTTCAGATTCCAGTTAGGATTAAAAGAATATATGATTCTTTAAAAAAAAAACTAGATGTATGCTCCTAAAACAGGGACACTCTCCAGAACATGCTCAGGTGTCACTTCGCCGTCCCCACCAGGGGAGACTAGAGCTGCCCACCTGTTCTGCAGATTCCTGCCTCCCCTGCCAAAGCCGACCAGCCAGGCTCTGTGTGTGTGTGTACGTGTGTGTGTGTGTATTAAATCTGCATGCTACATCCTCTTAAATGAAGCAATAGCACATACCTAGAACATCACATGCTTTTTTTAAAAAAAGGATATATTACGTCCTTATGATTACAGAGAGCTAAATACTAAATAAAACCCTTGTGAGCACTGTGTCTGTCTATTTGGAAACTTCTATGGCTCATATGGACCCATACCATACACCAGTGCTGCTTACAAGAAGGCATGTGCTTTGTCCAGTTTCTTTTTACTGAGTTGATTGAGGTGACATTGGTTAATAAAATTACACAGTCTCAGGTGTACGATTCTATAATATACCATCTACATTGTATGTCCAGTTTTGAATTACTGATCTCTCTGCAAGAGATTTTTTCTGGGATAGGTACTGGTGTCATTAGCTGTGAATCACAGCATCAGCACTGTTTTAAAAGCTTTCACAGAACTTAATGCAATAGCAAAGGAGAACATAACTGATATTGTTTACCTGGAAATAAGAGAAGGCCATCTTGGTGAATTTGTTCCAAGTGGAATATAGAGGGGTTTTTGTTTGTTTGTTTTAAATATTTCTCTTAAAACTTTTATTGTATTGTGTTCACCACCCGAAGTCAAGTCTTCTTTCATCACCATTTAACCCCCCTCTACCCTCTTCTACCTCCCTCCACCCCTAAGTTTTAATTAAAAATTAGACTATTGGCAAGATTACTGTGCAAGGTAGAAATGAATCCATCCAATGCCACTAGATTTATTTTAGTGGGATCAGAGTGGGGGGAAGAGACAGAGAACTGGAAACCTGACACCGCAGCAATAATATCCCTTCCCAAAGCGAACCTGCTCGTGGTCCAGAGAAGGAAGGAGCTCCACCAACACCCACCCTCCGCCAACCTGGGGAGGATAAGGCAGCCTGAGCCAGGTCAAGGTCATCATCCCCAGACTCCCCTTTGCGGATGCGCTACTGGCTGGTTGCTACAGATGCCAAAACTTTGAACATAAAGAGAATTACATACTGAAACAGCCAAAGTCTTCCAAGTACCACACAACCATGAAATATAAGTATGCAGCTACTGTGGTAACCCTGACGTAATTCCATCACATACTTTAGTAACTCTCCTGGAAGTCAGAGAAGCAAAGACAACCATGCATGCAGAGTAAGAAGTCAGTGCAATTGGCAGGCACAAAACAGACAGGGGGAGGTTAAGATTAGTATAGGAAATGGAGAAGCCAAAGAACTTATATGCATGACCCATGGACATGAACTATGGGGAGACTGGGGGTACCAGGTGTAGGGGGCAAAGGGAAAAAAAACTGGACAACTGTAATAGCATAATCAATAAAATATACTTTAAAAAAGAGCAAGAAGTCATCATTTATGTCAGTATTGGCACTCCCTCAGTCTGAGGGCTGCTCAAATGCCAGCTGGGCAAAATGCACCTGTCTCCTCTACAAAACAGACATAATCCCTGTGAGACCACAGTGCGTGGACGTGTTAAACAAGTCTGAGTGCCTGCCATGCACTAATGCACACACTGAAAGATGCAGACATTTTAAAAATGGACAGTGTGTCTTTAAAGAAACCACAGATCTGGTTCTATAAACCAAAGTAAAAATATATCATGTATTCATAAAATTGTAGCATTCAAGTAAAGCATAAGACTGCAATGTTTATTCTGCCATTAGAACCTCAGCCCTCTGATTTATAGCTAGTATACCACCCTTCTTCCTCCCTATTCAATAAGAAAAGAAAAAGAAATTGCTGATACCTAGAAAAGCACGGTAATCTAATATCTAACTCAACAGCCTGTTGCTGTAAATTGCAAAACTGCCTTAGCATTTGCAATAATTCCAAATAAGAATGTTTAACAATCTAGACATAACAATCACCAAGTCCACAATTAAACAAAAACTTCTTAATATATTCTTCTCAAGGTACCATGGTCATTATTACCCTTTCTATTGCCTCACCATATATCCTGGTAAATTAGGTAAGCTGCCAAAGTTCCTGACATTTAGTCAGCACTCAAAATTTAAAAAAAAAAAAAAAACACAAGAGAGAGAGGAGGCACTGGAGAGAGGCACAGCCTAAGAGACTGCTTTTTCTATTATTAGACTTCAGTGTCTGAATTGCTGTAATGTATCCTTAATCAACTAGCTCTGTATCTGGTTATACGGCACTCTCAAACACCAACCTCAAACCCACGTATACCAACTACAGCACAACAGAGAGCAAATATTTCTTGGAAGCTAAATCAGGATTATTGGCATCAGAGGCAGAAGGCAGAGAACCCGCCATGCAAACCGTCTTACACGCCCCGTCGCAAAGTTTACAGAAGTGACTAAAAGTAAATACTCAGTGCAGGGACTTTCCAATGAGTGAGATATATTTTAAGCAAAAAAAAAAAAAAAGTGTAAGAATCAATATGAAACATCCAAGCCAACAAATCACTTTAGTGTCACCACTTCTTGAGGGTGCAGGAAAAGCCAAGACCCCTAAAATTCCTTTCCTAGGGGTGAAAAGGCAATTTCTTATTTTAGCACACTGAGAACAACTTACCAGTCAGGCATTGATTAAACATCAGGATTTGGTCTTATCTGTTAGCTCATAACTGAACACAATATGACAGTCACATGACAGAGACACCCAGGCAGGGCTGCCTCGGCCTGGCTTTCAGACCCTGCTTCTTCTTCTTCTGCCTGGAGAGGATCAGAGTTGCTTATTAAAATGGCAAAATGACACCTGGGAGGGTGGGCCAGCTAACACAGTTAAGACCCACAGGCTCAAAGAACAGGATGAATCCAAGATGAATTGAAGGTACACCTAAGGTCTATGCCTGGGATCCCTCCACTCTCCCTCCAAAAAAAAAAAAAAAAAAAAAGCAGAAGTGCATCTTCTACATAACAAGAAAGACTACAAGGTCCCACTCTATTTTATGGCGGTCAAAAGCTTACATTTGGGGAAGCCTTACTGGAAAAGTCATAGTGGCAAAGAGAAACAGTTTCAAGGGGATCAGAATGAAGGCTCTGAAAGCGACACAGAGTACACTGAGGCTGTTTGGTGTGGGAGACGTGAAAACTGCCCTTACTCTCACCAAGAGTATCATACGTAGGGAGGACTGGCCTCGGGCACCCAGCAAGGCCCACTCTCTGAAAGCTATACAAGGGGGCAGTTGGCTTATTTCACCAAAAAGCTTTTCTGATCCTCGAAGTTGTCCAAAAATGGCCACCTGGGAAGTTGGCAAGCTCTTTGGTCTGGAAGGGTTTAAGCAGGGACAACATGACCACTCTGAAAACAAGATCTTTTGGAGCCATTGAACACAGCTCCCTCGGCTATCAAGACAGCACCGTTTCTATCCTGAGTCCCCTGCCCCTGAGCTGCATCCTAGAGGGGCAACCCAGGCCCATTTTCGGCTCTGACTTGTACCTGCAGATGGGGAAGGAAAGTACTTTAGAGTAAGCGAAGGCACTTTTGAAAATCCAGATGGCTGTCTCAAACCACCAATCAAATGTGCAATTTGAGGCACAGATTCCAGCCCCTGCCCCATGGCCCAACCCCGAGTGCCCACTTTCCAAGGCACAGGTCTAATATCTCCTACACAGAGCCTGGGACCTCGATGGCCACTGCACTGCGGCCGGGCCTTTCCCTCCCGCACTGTCTGTGTCGTGTCAGCCACGTGCATTTCTGAGCTTCAGAATTACACAGAGCACCCCTGAAGACTAGACCTAGTTCCCTTCACTGCTTTTATACTCCTCAAAGGTACTAAAAACAATTAACCTTGGGAATAAAACAAATGTAAATTTCATTTATCTTTTGGCAGGATGAAGGTGGAGGTAAAAGCTCAGTAAAACCGAAATTGTGTTAGCAAATGGTAACTATGTAGCAATCTATCACTCAGTTAATTATTGACAACCTAGTAATCATAAGGAGAGAGTCTAATTTTGTCCTTTGTGATTAGATAGACTTAGATTAAAATTCCAGCTTCTATACTCACTACTGGATAAATGTGGGCAAGTACTTCACATCTGAGGGCTTTAGCTTCCTCATCTGTAAAGTGGGGATAATAGTACCTAGGCCTCGATGGCTTGTGATGGAGAGTAAATGAGCTAAGGTAGCACAGAGCCTGACCCCGAGGAGGCCCTCAGCGAACACAGGCACCATTGCTGGATCATCAAACTGTTACTGGATCACAGGCATTCTTCTACTGGGCCTTTGATTCCACTTCAACACAAAAGAGCGGAGAAAGGAGAAATTGAACACTGATGATCCCTTCTGAAGTATACATAAAGTGATTTTTTAAACGCTTCAGCATGAAAATGAGATGGGAAATGGTAAGTCTCTTACCCTGGAAAAACCAACATAGCCAGAGTAGACTGCTGACAAAATTGCCTTCAAGTAAAAGAGGATGGGTAGGGTTCAACCACTTTTTTTTTCCTTCCGTTGTCACCGAAACAGCTACTACATCTGAGTAAGTGACTGAGCAAAGACTTGTGGCCAGTTGTGTGTTGGTAATTTATAAATCCATCCAAGTCACACCAATCAGCAGGCTTCTCCCAAGCTCCCTATCCGAAGATGCAATGAAAGTTCAAACATCTAAAATAGACTGTTGGCAAAGCTACGGAGCAAATGAGCTCTTATGCATTGCTAGTGGGCATGCACGCTGACCTCACCTCGGTGGGAATCGTAATACATTTCCCTCAGCCCCCTTTTCACAGAGATACCATCCCGAGACCCCGGAGGAGGCCTGAACCGCAGATGGTACTGAGCCCTATGTAGAGCACGCTTTTCCCTGTGTGTGCACACTTACAATGGGTTTAATTTATAAATTAGGTGCAGCAAGAGATTAACAACAGTAACTAATAAAGCAGAACCATCACAACATAGTATAATAAAAATTATGTGAATGTGGTCTCTCTCAAAGCATCTCACCATGCTGCAGTCGCCCTCCTTGTGATGCTGTGAGACGGCACGATGCCCCTGATGACACAACGTGAAGCTCTCAGAACGATGTGCAACCTAAACTTAGTGACTGTTCACTCCTGGAGTTTTCCATTTAATGTTTTTGGACCACGATTAATCACGGGGAACTTAAACTTCACAAAGCAAAAGAAACTGCGGATATTGGGGAACTTTCTACTAAAGTCGAACATATGCTCACCTTCCGATGTGGCAACCTGCTTCTAAACACACACCCGGAAGAAATGAGGGCATGTGTCCATGGAAAGTCGTGTACCACAAGTGTGTTCAGAGCAGTTTACGAGAATTTGGAGTGAACAAAACTGTCCAAACACTGGACAGCAGTCCTTCACTTTGACAGTGTGATGTCACAGAAAATGTATTCTAAGGGCATTGGTCAGCTCAGTCATCACATACCCTTCATCCTTAATAGTTAATAGTCATTTGTACTACTTAATTTTCTTTTTTTCCCCCCTGTTCCCTTGGATTATTAGTGTTTTTGTTACTGGTTTTTTGTTTGTTTGTTTGTTTTGTTTTTAGAGAGGGGACAGAGAGGGAGAAAGAGAGAGAAACGTCGATGTGAGGGAGATACATAGTAAGCTGCCTCTCTTACACGCCCCAGCTGGGACTGAACCCAAAACCACAGCATGTGCCCTGACCAGGAATCAACTGGTGACCTGAGGACAACGCCCAGCCAACTGAGCCACACCTGTCAGGGCTGCTACCAGCCTCTAAGAGTTCATTTCTTATTGACGATGTTAACCACCCGTCATATATTATCAATGAGATACCATTTTTTTTGCTATTTTACTGTGGTGTTTTCTATTTTTTGGTTGTACAGAAGTTGTGTATTGAAATATAACCATGTTCTTTTTATTTTCTAAGAATGTTCAAAGCAGCTGAAGACAATGCAGATGTTCATCCAGAAGATAAATTATGGCGTGCGCAAACAGAACACACGCCACAGTGCAGGCGGGCTGGCTCAGGCAGCAGTGTGCACGAGTCACGCGACACTGCGCTTGGCAGGCAATGTCAGCTGCAGAGGAAACCTACATACTACATGAGTTCATTTACATGAAGTTCAAGGTGAGGGTGGTTCTTTTATGGTGATCTAAGTCAGAACACCAGTTCTGGCTGAGGGGTAAGATTACTGATCAGGAATGGACAAAAAAAGCAGTTTCTGGAGTGACAGAAATGTACTACATTTTCATCTGTGTGGTAGTTGGTGGCTGGGGGAGAGAAGGGGAGGAGAGAAACACATTAAGCTGCCAGTTAAGATTTGTTTTACTTTATATCAGTTATACCTCAATTTTTTAAATGCAAATATCTACACAAATAAAGATTAAGATTCTGTGTCTGAAGATACAATATGCCCCATTCTTTTTTTTTAAAGTAGATAGACTTATTTTTTTTTAAGATTTTATTTATTTATTTTAGAGAGATGGGGAAGGAAGGGAGAAGCCTCTAGCACACCCCATATTGGGGATATGGCCTGCAACCCAGGCATGTGCCCTGACTGGGAATCAAACCGGCAATGCTTTGGTTCGCAAACCTGTACTCAATCCACTGAGCTACACCAGCCCGGGAATATGCCCCATTCTTAACCACAGGAATAAAATCCTGTTTTTTTCCTTTTTAAAAGATTTTATTTATTTACTATTGTGGGGGGGAGGAAGAGAGAGAGGGAGAGAAACATCATTGTGCAAGATACATCGATTGGTTGCTTCTCACAAGCCTCCAATCGGGGACCTGGCCCACAACCCAGGCATGTGCCCTGACTGGGAATGAACCGGCAACCCTTCAGTTCACAGGCCAGCACTCAGTCCACTGAGCCACACCAGCCAGGGCTCTTTTTTTCTTTGGTAAGAGATGCAGGACGGAAAGCTAATAATAGGAAGTTTTACTTAATTAAACAAAACATATACCTAAAGTACACAAAAACTTTCAACATGAAAATATTTTTTAGAAAGGATAAACTTATATCTAATGTACTCTCCTATAAATGAGTGATAACAGGACTTATCTCATAGGGCTGCTGTCACAATAATTCACTAAGATTAAAAAAGGCACTTAATCCATGACCTATCCATCACTTAATAATTTCTTAATTCAGCACCTATACATTAATAGGGTACATGTTCATCACTTCATAATTGTTTGACATAATTGTCCATTCCCTCACTCCCTTTCTGCTCAACCTGCAGAAATTCTCAACAAGACGTTCAGTATTTGCTGTATAAACACGGAGAAGCTGCTTCCAAGCAAGCAAACCATAACAATATCACCTGCATCCATCATACCCCACCCGCCCACGCCTTGCTTCTGCCACCAGCACATACACAAACCTGCGGCACCCCAAGGTATGCTGGAGGTAGGAATAAGAATGCCACAAACACCTGAAGCAATCTTAACTAAAATTTAGAAGAAAACATGTTTATATTGAAACAGATATTAAGAAAACTACAATGTTTACTAAGATAATAAGTGACTGCTGAGAAATCTTGAGCTTTCAGAAGCCAGTCACTTCAAGCTTCAAGTTTTGCTCCCTGCCCTCTGCCCTCTGCCCCACCCCTGCCCCACCCCTCAAGGACTCCTTGGCTCTCTCCATCTTTATTTCAGGAATAGTTGTCACAGCATGGGCACAGGAAACGTGGAATTCCTGGCTCTCCACCTCATAAAACTGTAATCACAGTACTGCATGCTTTTATGCAACTTTAACTGATGACAGTGTAGGCTACTTCCGTGAATTATAAACACCATTCCACCTTGCTTACTACTACCCTGGCTAAGCAAAGTATTTATTTTCAGCGATGTTAAATGCAAAATTGAATGAACAGGAAACTAAAGTTAAGAAAAACAAAAATACCACTGTAAGGTGAACAAACTACATACGACTTTTAAAGGATACCCTTAGGAAGCTTCATTTCTATGACAGTGTGTTTTTGACCCAACTGCATACATGCCACAATGGAGTTTCACTTTATTTAAATAATTAGTCACAGGGAACTTTAAATGAAACTGAGATAAAGTGAAAAATCAATTTTTTTTTTTAGGATTAACCTGCCAGTAACCTCTGGATGATTTTACCCAAAGACCCCAGAATAAAATTTGTATATTTTTGCAATTACAAAAGCAAACAGGACAATTATAGGAAAGGAAAAAAAAAAAAACCAGAAGCAAAGAGATTATGGTATCAACCAGATCTTTCTAGGTTTTTTTTTTCTATTGAATGATAAACCATATATGCTGTTTTTAATCTTTTCTATATAAGAATTTCGTGACTATCTGTGTATTGAACATTTTAACAACAATAGCGAATATCTGCGGTCGAAGAGTAAAAGTTGCAGTTATGTAGGATGAATAAATCTGGGTATCTATTGTATAGCAATTTGACTACAATTAATAATATTGTGCTGAATACTGGAAGTAGGCTAAAAGAGTAGATTTCAGGTGCTCTCATACACACAGAAAGAAGTTATGTGAAGAGATATGTTAATTTAATTAGCTTGATTGTAGTAATCATTTTACAATGTATACATACATCCAATGTGTTGTATATTTTCATGTACATATTTTTATTTTAAAAAAAGTATATATGTAGTACTAATGTTTATTGAGTATTTATTATGTACCAGACACATTCTAAGCTATTTACATGTATTAACTTCTTTAATATTCAATAACCCAAAGGCAGCTGTTAGTTACAATTATTAACTTTTTTTTAATTCTCACCTGAGGATATGTTTACTGATTTTTGGAGAGAGGAAGGGAGAGAGAAACACCATCAGTCGCCTCCTGCATATGCCCCAACCAGGAATCGAACCTGCTACCTTTTAGAGTACGGGACAGCGCTCCAACCAACTGAACCACCCGGCCACAATGATCAATTTTATTAAGATACCTGACCACACAACATGAATGTCCTTAATGCCACTTAATTATAAAATTAAAAAGGATTAAAATTATAATCTTTATATTATGTATTATTTTACATTAAAAAAGAAAAAAGCCCTTGCTGGTGTGGCTCAGTGGATTGAGTGCTGGCTTGTGAACCGAAAGTTCATCGGTTTGATTCCCAGTCAGGGCACATGCCTGGGTTGCAGGCCAGGTCCCCAGTTGGGGGCGTGTGAGAGGCAACCAACGGATGTCTCTTGCACATTGATGTTTCTCTTCTTTTCTTTCTCCCTCCCTTCCCCTCTCTCTAAAATTAAATAAATAAAATCTAAAAACAAAAAAAAAGAAAGAAAAAAACCTCACCCAAGGTCACATAGCTCTAAGCGGCAGCATCAGCATTAGATTTCAAATAGTCTGAATCCAGAACCTGTTTTTTTTAACCACTGTTTAATGCTGGGCCTTTAAACTGTTTCCAAAACAATGCTTTGATGAGCCTTCCTGTAAGAGATCTGTTCATGTATCCTTGTTTTGTTTTATCAGGAAAAATTTTTAGAAATAGAATTGCTAGGTCAAAGGATAAAACAAACAATTGAAATAACCAGGTAAGCTGTCAACCTGAGCTCATTTTGATCACCTTACAAGGAAGCCTAGTGCAGTAGAAAAAAATCATTTGCAACAAATAATTGGATAGCTTCAAATATAGGGTCAAGAATCACTAGGTACCGCAGAGTCACGAAGGACACTGGCTACACACCACTAAAAAAATGCTGGTATTCACCAACAGATGAACTGCTTAAATGTCCCTCGGAGGCATTTATTTCTCAAACCCAGTCTTGACAACTATGCAGGCACCCAGGAACCCACATCCATAGGATTTCCCATTTGTTCTCAACTTCAGCTATCACCTGCTTTAAAAGTCTAAGTCCAAATTAGTGGAAGAGGGAATGGAGAAGAATATAATAGGCCCTCAGAAGCATCAGACGAATCAATTAATGATCTATATTAAATCTACATAAATGCAAAGTTTACCCCTTATCGCTTCATCACAGAGGCGAGATCATTCGTGTTGCATTCTCTCAGCAGGTCCATCAGTGATAACACATCACAGCACTTGTCGTGGCCAAGACCCATGAGAAGCAGCTCTCTTATTCATTTCTGCCAGAAGGAGATAAATGTTTGGAGAAGCAACTGAACTCTACCAAGCAAATGGTTTCAGGATCTTATGGGAGACTTACACAAAAGTTCTGAAAAAGCACGTGGAGCAAGTATGAAGGCACTGCTATTGTCAGCCCGAAGCCGGTCCGACAGGTATCATGGAACCCACAAACCAAACCGGGCTGCTTGAGCAGGAACACTACGATAAGAAAGCAACACTCTCACCCAAAGGGCGCACACCAAATCCTGTTGTTGTAACTTACGCCATTCTCCATAAACCAGAAACCCACTCCCTTCTACTCGGTCACCCTGAGACATAATGAGAGTTTAAAGGAGATTTTCCAGTAAGTTTTTAAAAAATGTAAATGCCATAAAAACATGATTATTCATTCAAAAGTCTTCCCTGCCCAAGCAAGCTACCCTCACTGTAACTTCAAGTGAGCACTGAGAACCAAAGAAATATAATTTAGGGATTTCTTTTTCTATAAAATTTTTCACTGTGGTTCTAGAAGATATGCAACCCTATGTTTTTCAATTAAATAGAACTTCATATAAATCACAGAAGTTACTGTGGACCCTGAGAAAGAAGATACACCAAGAAGGTCTCCTGGTGGCTAACTGGGCTCAAATTGGAAAAAAAGAAAGAAAACAGAGCTTAGCAGCCATTTCTAACAGGAGCCTCACACAAGCTGAGTTTCAGAGAGAAGACTGCACTGCTGCCCTGTGTTACTGGTAACTGAGCCTGGAACTGTGTTCCATCCAGGAGGACAGAGACTTTCCCTATCTAACCAGAGCTGTGCAGCTATATTCCTATTAGCATCCTTACCAACCAATCAGAACAGCTCCACTCAGACCAATCAGGACTGTGTTTTTTGGGCCAACCAAACTGCAAGGATTTGGAGTCTTCATTTGCATGAGGACAAATCAATCAAGGGGTCAGAAGCAGGGACTTTTCTCTACCTAGGTCAGCTCCCCTCTCTCTCTGCCTTGGAGAGTGTACTTCTCCTTTCCACTGAAGACTAAAGACTGTGTTTCCCTGGCTGGAGCTGAAATACCAAAGACAGCAAAGATGGCTTGCAGGAGCAGAGTGGAGCAGACCATAACGGAGCAGGGCAGAGCTGTCTAGCTAGTGGGGCCTTGCCCCAGAGCTTCCTCACAAGCACACTGTTCCATAGCTGTGCTGTTTCATAATTGAGCTATAACGCTATCGAGCTATTCCACAGCCTCGTTGTCACAATGGAGCGTTTGCATTGAATGAAGTTTCCTTCTTCACCACTCCCCAAATCGGGGACACCTGTTGGCACTGAACTGGCACCAAGGGCCACCACTCGACATACCAACCATTAACACATACATTGCTTATTCTGCATTCCCCTTTCCCCCAAATCACAAGTGTTCATAGCTCCATTATAGGTTCAAGAAAATACAAGCATATACGTTAAAAAGAAATAAATGCTTAATCCTCAAGCTTCCCCTGTTAAAGATGGAACTGAAGCATCTAAGGCAAGTGCTACCTAAGGCCGATGAACAGGAAGATACACTCCCGTCGCTACAGCTAAGCAACTCCTGGGATCACAACCTACAGAAAGTCTCACACATGCACGAAAGGAAACACGTGAAAATGTTTACTGCAATATCATTTGTTATAGAGGAAAATGGGAGGAAATAATGATTAAATGCCCATTAACAGGAAAATGGATACACTCTAGTGTGTTCAGCAGTTTAAAAGAATAAATGAAAACAAGGATCAATCTCAAACACAGGGCTGAGCAACACAAGTGACCTAAGGAAGAAAACATGCAATATGACACCACTTCTACAGGTTTTAAAAGGAGCAAAATAACACCAACTATTAGTCATTATTTACACAGACATGTGCAACAACAGTATAAAATACACCGACAGCAACCATTTAAAAAGTACTGGGAAGAAAGAGGGAAGAAATCAGGCCCGGAAGGGATTCCAGGGGCTTCCACAGCACCTGCAATGTTTTATCTTTTAAAGTGATGTAAAGAAAAAGGTTTCATAATACTTTTTGTAATGACTGTATTCTGAATTACTTTACAATATTCTTTAATATTCTGACCTGTATCAAGAAATTCATATTTACACTTTGGACAATATAACAGTTCAAAAAACAATTTCCTTTTTATTACAACCTAGACTCTTTAGCAGGAATATCTGACTTGGTAGCTACAAAGAAAGAGTGGAAGGGAGCATCCTAAATTAAGAAATACCCCCACCTCACAGACATACTGTGGAGTGCTTCTAGAAAGCAAGTGCTCACACTGCCCACCTAACCCTACAGATGATCCCCATTAGAGACGCATGTGGCATTTCTGAACTAAGTCTACAAAACTCATACTTTGAGCCCATCTAAACCTTTTCAAATAAAAGACACTCAGTCACTATTTGAAGTTCTATCCTTCTGACACTCAAAGCTAAGCTTCTACCACTTGAGGAGGTATTCCTAATTAGATGTGGCTCTTTCTAATTCCGTCTCCAGGTGCCCACCGCTCCACAGTTGCCCATGAATGAATCAAGGGTATTTTTTGGGGTCTGCTAACTGCATTTATCTTCATCTCTTCTGGGTTGCTCTATGCTCATTACACAGCTGTTGTGGTCTGCAAGTGGCATCATATTGTGTTGGCCTCCCCGTACAATCCTGGAGAATCCCCACGAAAGAAGCAGAACTCCCTCATGATAAGCCCAGCTCTACGTGGTGCTAAGCTCCGCACATGGTCCCTGCTCAATAACACTGCAAACATTTAAGCAAACTCAGTGCATCAATGAGGTTTTGAGTCACTTGTTTCAATTTTTGAAACACACCCAAGTCCTTTAAATCTTCTTTCTGATTTCAGAGGTAAAGAAAAATGCTTCATTTTTAACCTTATGATATTTCCCCTGTCGCTGTCCCCCAACCCCCAGCCCAAGCTCCATGCACTCAGCACCGGGTCCTCATCCTGAGTGCTACTAATGTGGGAGAGTCACACTAAACAGACCACCATTTCCCCCGACTTTTTAAAAGTGTGGGTTCTCGTACCAGACCGCTCAGTTCCTAATCCTGGTTCCTATGTTTACCAGCTCCTGTTCAACCTTTCTGTGCCTCTTCCATGCAAAGAGAATAACCTTGCCTGCTTCCCTGAGCTGCTGTGAGGATGAACTAACCCTATAAAGGCAAAGCGCCTTGTAAGTGCACCACAAACAAGCACCATCACTGTTAGCAACAGTGTGCTTCTGCCACGTGTGCCCACAATGGACTCCTAAGAGCTGAAATAAAACTCTTTTTCTGTACTCTGACCCACTACTCACAAAACTTCACTTCTGAGATATGTGAATTTCCCCTACACCAAGCAATTCTCTGCAGGTATAACCTGGGTTTTCCACAGTTTATCAGTAATTCAATCCTAACAGCACCTACCAGGGGTTAGCGTAGACTTCAAATGTTGATAACCAAGGGTTCAGTCTCATGAGCCTGCCTTCCCATGTCAGATGCCAATGGCAAGGCCAGGTTGCCACCTGTCCTTCCAACTGTCCCAAGACCCTCAGTTCGTGTTTGACCATTTGCTAGAATGGTTCACAGAACTCAGCCTAACTTACTACGACTCACTTATGATAAAGGATGCAGCTCAGGAACAGCCCGTGAAGAGATGTGTAGCGTAAGGAGGGGTGTCCAACCCAAGGCCCGAGGGCTACATGAGGCCCAGGATGGCTGTGAATGCAGCCCGACCCAAATTCGTAAATTTACTTAAAACGTTATGAAACTTTTTGTGATTAATGTTGCAATGTATTTAATGTGTGGCCCAAGACAACTCTTCCTCTTCAGTGTGGCCCAGAGACGCCATAAGGCACATGGGAAGGGGCTCGGAGGTTCATATCCTCGCAGTGTGCCACCCACCCAGCACCCCAACACGCTCACCGACTAGGAAGCTCTCCGAACCCCATCAGCCAGCATTTCTCTGGAGGCTTCACGACATAGGCACGACTGACTGAATCACTGGCACTGGTAATGGAGCTCAATCTCCCGTCCCCACCTCAGACCCTCTAATCATGTGGCTAGTTCCCCTGGCAACCAGCCTCCTAATACTCAAGGGTTTTCAAAAGTCACCTCACTTAACAAACTAAAGTGTGGTTGAAAGGGGTTTGTTATAAATACCAAAAGACACTCTTCTCATTTCTATGGCCCTTACCACTTGGGAAATTTCAAGGGTTTTTGAAGTTTTGTTCCAGGAACAGACATATATTTCTTGTTATAAATCGCAATATCGCAATGGCTCTTTGTGACTTTCCACACGACAGCGTGCTCTTAAGGGCAGGGGGCACTGCCTTCTTCCTCTGTCAATCTTCAGAGCCAAGCGCTGGGAATAAAGTAAGCACTCAATAAACGTATGTTGATACCATAAAAGTAGAGAGAGTGGCTTGATTGGGAGTTAAGGGGAGAAAACTGTACTTGAACAATCATTAAAATAAAATTGAAAAAATAAAAATAAAAATGCCTGGCTGGCATAGCTCAGTAGATTGAGCGCAGGCTGTGAACCAAAGCATCGCAGGTTCGATTCCCAGTCAGGGCACATGCCTGGGTTGCAGGCCACAGCCCCCAGCAACCGCACATTGATGTTTCTCTCTCCCTTTCTTTCTCCCTCCCTTCCCTCTCTAAAAATAAATAAATAAAATCTTTAAAAAAATAAAATAAAAATAACAATAAATAAATTAAAAAATAAAGATTAAAAAAAAAGTAGAGAGAGTAACCTTTCTTGTACAGCATTAAATCGAAATGGCAGTACAGAGATAGTTCAACAGAGAGTAGCAGAGGTTTGGGGAAACACTCACAATCACTCATTTGCCTACACAAATTCTAGAACGCCCACCAAAGGGCAGGAAGTTCCACAGGGTTAAAGTGTTCATTTCCACAGAACAGCAATATTATCTACCTATACACTTTAGGACGGAAGGCAGAAAAAGAGTAGATTTTTATGGGAAATCCCAAAGCAGGGCTCTACAAATCAGTATAAACACAAATTCTGATCAGCCTATTTCCCAAAAAGAGATATAAACCACTTTGGGAGTAGGGGGTTGTTTTGTTTTGTTTTGTTTCATTCTTCTCTGGATATTGCATTAAAAAATCTAATTACTAGGTATCCACTGGTGCCGAAGCCAGGGAATAAAATGCAATGATACTAGTCCTGGCTAGTGTAGCTCAGTGGATTGACTGCCTGCCTATGAACCAAAGGGTCACCAGTTTGATTCCCATTCAGGGCACAAGCATGGGTTTCAGGTCAGGTCTCCAGTAGGGTGCGCTCTAGAGGCAACCACACACTGATGTTTCCCTCTCTCTTTCCCATCTCTCCAAAAATAAATCAAATCTTTTTTAAAAAGTGTGATGATACCACATTAAACACAGAACATCTCATCTTCAAAGACTGCAAAAATACAACCAGCTAGTCCCCACCAGTCCTCTGAAGTCTCTTATCAAAAATAATAAACAAAAGGACTGAAGAAACAGATTTTAACCCAAGAGAAAAAAAACTATTAAAATAACAGCACTTCTATTGAATCTCACTGAATTTATTTCCTAACATCTTCTTGTCGTGTTAATTTTCAGCAATTTGGTTGGTGTGATGCATATTCACATTCTGGCCATCAAAGGCTTTGTTCTAAAAAGTTAAAAATACACTGAAATGGTTTGAGAAGTTTACTTTTACAGTCCATAGCCACATCAAGATTTATTTTTTTTCTTGTTCCTTCAAATAAATCTTAAGTGCTTCCAATTCAAGGATGATGATCTCATGCTACAAACCTTTGTTCTTGCCCCAGCCACTCTCCTGAGCTTCAGACCTCTGATTCCAGGTGCCAGCTGAACGCTACCCAAACGTTCTGTAAGCGTGCCCAAGAGCGAGCTGCACTACCACCTCGCTGGACCTGCTGCGCCTCCTCCGAGGTCCTCCACTGCCTCCATGGCAGTCTGGCCTCTCAGGTACCTTCCACACTTCCTTCTTCTTTTCCCTCCTCTCCCTCCTTCCACTGGCCAATCTGCCCACCCAACTTCTGGAATGGTCATCTCTCCCACAGCAGCTGCCCCATTTCTAGCCCTAAGGACCTCCAGCCAGGTCACTGCAATAGCCTCCCAAAGAACAGCCCTGCCTCCCTCTAACTCTGCTATAAACCGCTGTTGGTTTCAAAATCATAGATCTGACCACACTACTTCTCCCCACAGGCTCCTCCTTACCATGCCACACCCACAGGGTGATACCATTTGCTCCACCCACAACACCAGCTGGCTCTCCAGACACACCATTGCTCCCTCTTCTGCCTCTGTGGGTTTCTCTCCACCCGCATGCACACCCACTGCCTCCGTCAATAACCACTCATCAAACTCCTTGTCACCTACCCAGCCCTTGGATCAGGTACATGTTTTCAGATTTAACCACCCCCACCCACCCCCCACCATGCCCATTCTTCAAATACCATCCCTCTGACTGGGAAGGCAGTGTTCTCCTTCAACAGTGCCCTCTCCCTCACCTGTATCCTCACTCCCAACACCTGCTCTTTCTTTCCACTCACGTCTCTCATCTAAAAATGATGACAACTCCGTACAACCTCCCTCCACCTCACGGCCTCCTTTATCACACTGTCCTTCCTTCCCAGCCCTGCTTCCCAGAAGAGCAGCCTACACTCACTTTCCCCATTTCCTCCACAGCCATTCACTCCTCTCCCAGCTGCCCTCTGACTCCCACCCTCCAGCCCACTGAGGAGACTCTCCTCAAGGTCTCCAGAGACGGCCCTCCCCCCAGTGCCTCCACTTCTTGGCTTTTCTGCAGCACTTTTCCCACTGACCAAGGCCTTGTTCTTGAGGTGGGCCCCACCTCGGCTCCCAGGACATCCACTCTTTCCTGGTTTTCTTCCTGCCTCCCTACCCACTTACCTTGGTTATCTCCAGGGACACACCCTTCTTCTGTGCCTACCCTTTAAATGCTGGTATCTGCTTCTGTCTGAAGCCCTCAGGGAACAGACCTCAAGACAACAAATCCCAAAGCTCTCTCTCCAGACCAGGGCTGCCTTGTGGATCTTCGGGACCAGCCCAGGAAACTTTGATACCCTACAGATGTCTCAAATAACACACACCCAGATTCATTCATTCAGTATTTACCGACTGCCTGGAATGAAGACATTGTCTGAACTTATCTTCCCTCCCAAATCGGATCTTTCTTCTCTATTCCCTTTCTTGGTGAGTGACAGCATCATCCTTCCTGCCACCCAAGCCAGAAACCCATGGTTCACCTCTGACTCCTCTCTCACCACCCCAACTCCCACATTCATTGCTACCAAATCCCCCCAGTTCACCAGTATATCCAGCCTGGCCCCTCGTCCACTGGACTCCCACTCTCACTGCTTCCTTCCCACCTCAGCCACTGAGCAGCCCCTGGCGGCCAGCTGGACAGGACGTGTTCCTGCGGTGGGCACGGCTGGAATATGTTTCGAGAGCCACAGAGAAAGGTTCAACACTTCCAAGCAGGTTTTCAACTTTATGTTTTTATCTCTTTGGGTGACAAATTCTACACCTGGGGGAATCTAGTACTTTATAGTTCAGCCCACATTTTCCCTTCTATTCACTATAATTCTTAAAAATCAGTAAGTGCCTTAATGATTGGAATGCCTGTGTATGAATTCAGAGATAATTCAAATAGTGTTTAATAACTCACATTTAGGATCTGGACACTCAGTGCTTCACTTCACTCAAAATACCAACACAACACCACAGTCCACCTAAACCATTTTGACAGGATACTCACTTTCTTATGGCCAACATTGCAAATTCAAATGAATATAAAATGTAAGCAGTTAAATCAGTCTTCCCTTCATATGATCACATCACTCATTTTCCAAATCTAAAATGCACCACATTTTTCAGGGATATGGGGATATGGTTAATGAAAAGAACTAGAGTCACTAGAAAAATAATTTTTTTTATGATTTCCATAGCTGAAAACAAAACTTCGTATAATGATGCATTTAAGCACGTTCCGTCAATTAAAAGAACAGCAGGAAATCTCAGACTCTCAGGTTAAAAGGAGCCATGCCAGCTAGTTCATTTCTTTGGAGTTAAAGTTATGTCATTTTAAGTCATCAATAATCCATCAAATGTTTAAAATGCCAATTTTGAAGAAATACCTTTCCTCTAGGGTCCTGATGAAATAGCCCCTGAAGCACATATGAAATTAGAAACAGATGAAAGTTCTAAATAAATGGCTCATATTAAAAATAATTCTCAGAAAAGACAATGTCTCCATAATGAATCAAATTAATCATCACACTCAAGAATCATATGACATGGCCTCTATAAACTGAAGTGCAGGTCCCTAACCCTTAAGAATTTTCATTTATATGAGGAAGACAACACTAAAATTTACCTATAGCAATCGGAAGACAAGACAGGATAAGAAATGAGCCTGAGCTGGGGGGGTGTCCTAGAACCAGGGCACAGGCTGACTGCGTAAAGCACTCACACCCAGTGTGGGCAAGGGGGCGCAGCAGCCTCTGGAGCCTCACATCTGGATATGTTGTATTAGACAATAGGCTCTGATGTTTTAGAATGGAATTTAACTTGCTAAAGAAGTTTTCTAAGAACATTTACTGGGCAAAGGTATGGGCAGACCAGCTGGAATAAAGGAGGCACTAAAAACAAAAAAATTACATCTTCCAAAGGAAATGGGTAATTCTTCACTCCCAAATGCCGCACCACCCCACAAGCAGTGTGCCTTGCAGGAGGCACAGTTCTGTCACTGTGCTGCCTTCCCGGTTGGCAGCTGACTCTCATGCGCTCATCCTGCCCTGGGCCTGAGGACTGTCACACTGCTGGTGGGTTCGTCCTTCAGCACTCCTTGACATTATATTAGTAACTCCTGCAATACACCAGTTCTGAACATTTAAGTGTTCCCTTTGGTTGCATGAAACCCATTCTTGTCAGCACTATCCATGGATGAATTAAATACCCCCTTGATTTCTTTCCTAAGACATTCCTTCTTTAGGAAAAGAAATGAGGTTACATGTTATACTTATTTCTCAAACAGCAATGACTAATCAATTCAGTTAAGTTGAACCCCATCCAACCAAATATGACCTAAGCTAGCTGCTTCCAAACAAATTCATTTGGCATCTTAATACATTTCAGGGAATCCCTTTCAAAGCCTTATCTCTGCTGCTTTTCCCCCAATCAGGAATTCACGTTCAGAATAAATTTGTCACAGAACTGGACAGGGCCTATGAGGAAGAAAGAAGCCCAAAGTGGCTCAGTAATTCTCCCGAGTTACCTCTCCTAGTTAACAAAGGACCAGGCCTAGGACCCAGGTCTCCACATCCCCGACCCCAAACACGTTCCATGTCCCCTACAGGTTCCCCTTTCACATGATACACACTCTATTACCACTGTTTTATTGTATTACCACTCCCCCTGAAACAATAAGAAATCTGCTTCACTGCCTTGAACAACTTCTTTTTGACTGTAATTCTGATGCAAGTCTGATCAAATGGAGGTCTGGGATCAATGATTGAATATTGATGGCCCGCTCCTGCGCCCTGCACCAGGCACACTGGCAATGAGGGTGTGGTGGCGAATGGGACAGACGCGGTCTGCCCTCAGGAAGCGCACAGACAGGATGTCTGGAAGGCTCAGACGAAATTTGCTCAAGCCCCTGATGCACCCGCCTATGAGCTGGACTGTCATCTTTCTCCAAGGCCTCTGAGGGCTTCATCCACAGCACAGTCGAGTCGTAAGGCAATTTAAACTTGCTGCTTAGGTATAATTATTGCTCAGGTTTCCCAAACACAAACCACTACGATGCAGATAGAAATAAACACACAAGAATGAGATTGGGGAATAACTCATTTTCAACAATTATTTATCAAATAAGCGTCAGCTCCAATATTACTGCAGGCTGAAAATTTATCATCAATTTACAAGAGACACTGGGTTGGGCACTGTCCCGCAAAGCAAAGGGCTGCCCACTGGATTCCCACTCAGGGCCCATGCCTAGGTTGCAGGTCAGGTCCCCAGGCAGGTGCCTGTGGGAGGCAGCCAACTGATGTTTCTCTTGCACACAGTTGTTTCTCTCCCTTTTGCCCTCCCTTCCCCTCTCTCTGAAAATAAATAAAATCTTTTTTAAAAATGTTTTTAAGTGATTAAAAATATTCACAATGGCATTCAGAATATAAAGTCAGCTTCAGACAACCAATTTATTGTTAAGACACCCAGTCCAAGGAAAGGGAGGCTGGCAGTGGAGAGGGAACAGCAAACCCCGGGGGGCTCACGTGGTTTCGCAGAAGAGGTTTCCCACCAGATTCCAACGCTCACGCCAGTTTCCCAGAGCATAAACGAACTCTGAGGAGTTGGCCAAACAGACCACATGACTCACTGGGCATCTTTAATGCCTGCATGCAAATTGTGCATAAGCGAGCTTGCTTCCAAACTGTGGATGCGTCCGACAAGGCTGAAATCCCTTAGAGAGGAGATAGGTTCTTTGTGGGTGGGAGCCCCAAGCCCGGGAAGGCAGCTACCACGCGTGGAACGGGGCTTGGGCAGCCACAGCCTCTCCCTTTGCAGTGTGTTACACCGTTCCCACAAATTACCTCATTCGATTTGATCCTACAAAAACCAGAAACAAGACAGTGACTAAGTCCCTAAACAATGACCACAAGGTGATCTAAACCTTCTGGAGGAAAAAGGAAAGTCCCCAGGAAGCAGAATTTGTCCCGGGTCAAGCCAGCAGCCTTGAGCAAAACTGCAGCCAGAATCCTACAGCCAGAGACAGATAAGAGAGGGAAAGAGAGGAAGTTGAAGAAGAAAAAAAAAACTTTCATACAATATGTTAATTTATATTCAATCCATAAAATATTGGGCTGGGCAAAAGAGCCACACTTTCAACATGTCTGCTCATTCAGAAGTTGGTGAAAACTTTGATAAGTGGCCTCAGGCTTGGTCAGAAGGACAAAGCCCCTTTATCAGGAAACAAAGGCACCACAGATTCAGACTGGAGAGGCAGAGAGACAGAGACAGACAGAGAGAGAGACAAAAGACAGAGACAGGGACACAGAGAGAGACCAGAGAGAGAGAAAAAGAGCATCCAGGATTGACTGAAGGTCCTTCCTGATCAACTCCATTGAGATTCCCAATTCATTTCGGTCACTAAGTCAAAGAGATACAACCTAACTTCCTGCCATCTTTTTATTCTTTGATGGATTATTAGTTCACTTCAAATCCTTCAACCCGTCGGGTCTCCATTCAGTGCAGCACCCTGAAATGAAAACTATGTGATCACATATAGTGCTACAACCTTTTAAACATAAGTTACTAATATTTGTTACTGCTTATTATTTGACAGGCATGCGGCTACTTTGCAGATGAGGAAATTGAGACTTAAAGAGGTACAATGACTGGTCCAAGATAACGGCACTGATCTAACTCAAACTGCCTTACAACAGCACAGTGACTTGCAGTTCATTGCCAATTAACTAAGTGTACACACCCATTAGCCCATTACAATGTCTAGTTCCCTTTTTCTCAACAATAAGAGAGTTTTTAGCCCTCACCTCAAGATAGCAAAATCCACTGTATGGGGATTCAAAATTAACCTGTATACTACCTCTGCGGGGAAAGTTGTTTTTTTTTTTTTTTAATTCTTACTCGAGGACATTTTTCTCCATTGCTTTTAGAGAGAGAGGAAGAGAGAGGGAAAGGGAGAGAAATATCAATGAAAGAGAGAAGCATTGACTGGTTGCCTCCCATACACACCTGGACCAGGGATCAAACCCACGACCTTGGGGTTACAGGACATGCTCCAACCAACAGAGCCACACCAGCCAGGGAGGGAATGAATTTTAAGTTGATTTGATGATACTGATGCTAGGTTTGCCTTTTTGAAAGGATACCCTCCCCTTTCCCTGCATGATCCACCTTCAAATCCTCTCCCCAAACGGTAGGAATGATTGTGCTTTGGGTACAGTTTATAGCCCAAATTTCCTCTAGCAGAGACCGACAGGACAGCCGAGGACCAAACCCCACCTCGCACAGCAGCACCACCAGTCATTCCAACCGGGCCTCGTCACATGCACCACCACCACTGGTCATCAAGGAAAGCAGGAAAGCGACTTTCAAAACTCAGAAAGATCTAAAAGGGCAATACCTCCCCCTCAAAGGACAATAGGCAAAAAAAAAAAAAAAAGAGCAACCTACAAGCCCGTTTAAAATAAACAGAAACAGACCTTAAGGGAATCACTGACAACAGTCCAGTGCCGCTAAATTCACCTTTGCCGTGCCAGTGAACCTGGGTCTGCTTCAGGCCTAAACCGATTAAAGCTTCTGTTAGTTTCATTTTGATCTCAACGCTGCACGGAAAGCACAGTCCAAGAAATCTAGTGAACTTTAATTCCCTTGGAACGTTCTACTAACTGTAAAACACCGTGGAACATTCACTTCGTTTTAGTGCCGGCATTTCTCCTCCTCCGTAATGCATGTAGCTATGCTGTTTTCTGTTTTCGTAAGACTTGTTTGTTTTTTGTTTGTTTTGCTGTTTGAGAACGCTATCATATCATATACACATAAATTTCTATGCCTTAACTGGCAAAATATCAAAGAATATTCCTCAAAACAAACATTTGTGGCAAATTTTCAGAGTTAGTTTGTAGAAGAATCGTAAGATAGGAGGGTTTATAATCAATCTAAAGTCAGAAATAACCCTTCACATCCTTCTACCAGATTCACTTCATTGAACGACTATAAGAAGGAACAAATTAAATGAGGGTAAACTAGGAGTTACTGAGAGTAGGAGATTAAGCAACAACTTTCGTCAGAGGCCGGCCTTAAAATACACAGCGATGCCAGAGCCCATCTACTTATAATTTTTCAACAAAAAACAATGAGCTTATGAGTAAATAGTAGAAATGTCCTCTTGGCAGTTGCAGCTTGTAATTGTTTGTCCTACCTCCCCAGTCTATGTATAAGGTGACTTAGGTTCCTCCAAATTCTGTCACAGTGGGTGGAAACTGGCACTGCACACACTGAAAACCAAAGACAAACGGGCACTTCCAGTCACCCCTTTCCTGCATGCTTAGTAAGAGACACATCATCCAGCTCCCCGCCCTCTGCATCCCGCGGTGTGGGCACAGGACGCTGACGCTCTCCCAGCAAGGCCCTTCCGGCGCCATAATTGCAGGAGTAACAAGTATTTTGCTCCTTGTTTCAGTGATGTCAGCCTGAAACACACTCGAAGGTATTTCAACATGCCAGAATGTGTGATGTCCCCTGGGTACAGAGTAAGCAAAAAAAAAACAACCTGAAGTTCAGCAGACCGCAAAAAAGGGGAAGCGCCTACTGAGCTCAACACGTAGGCCAGGCCCGGCACTCAAGAGCAGGGCTCTCAAGATTCCCGCCTCCCTCACAGACATGCCCAAGGCCGTGCACAGACAATGCTCCCACCAAGAGGAAGATCCACTTAGAAGTACAAAAATGTTAGATTCACTATTAAAGGAATGTAAATTAGGTAACGATGAAGGTGACTCTAGGAAGTTTCCCCTCTATTTTAATGACTATATGCAATGGAGCTAAGGGCGCATGCACTATTTAAATATATAGCCCTAGAGCCACAGAAATGGCCACAGCCTCATGTTCAGTAAAATTCCATTCTGTACATCTATCCCAAAAAGATGAATCCAGGATGTTCACTACAGTGTTATGCACAGTAGCAAAAATAGAAACATCCAAGTTTTCCAATATTTGATGAATAATGCCTGCCCCAGAAAATACAACGTGGACTTGAAAATGATAGCTGACATCATGCAGCAACACCTCATAATTCTAAGTTTAAATAGCAGGATTCAGTCCTAGTGAGGTGGTCCAGTCTGTTGGAGCGTCATCCCATACACCAAAAGGTTACGGGTTTGATGATCCCTGGGTCCCCGAGTGGGGCACGCACAGGAGACAACAGGTCCAGACCGATGTCTCTCTCTCCCCCCGCTGTCTGTCTCTCTCTACAATCAATAAATATATCCTCAGGTGAGGATTAAATAAATAAATAGGATTCAAATTCATTAGTGTGGTATTCCTCAACGAATATAAACAGCATTACCATGATTCGGCAATGCCACTTGTGAATATATATCTGAAAGAATTAAAAGCAAGGTCTCTAAAAGATACTTGTAATTGCACCACGTTCACAGCGGCATCGTTCGCAGTAGCCGGAAGGTGGAAGTAACTCAAGCCCACTGACTGACAAATGGATAAACAAAATGTGTTATAGACATACAATGGACTATTATTCACACTCAAAGGAAGGAAATTATGACCCATACTACAACACGCATGAACCTTGAGTGAAATAAGCCAGGTATAAAAGACCAATACTGTATGATTTCACTTATATTAGATATCTAGAATAGTCAAACTCACAGAAACAGAAAGTAGGGTGGTAGCTGCCAGGGGCAGGGTGGGAGAGAAATGGGGAATTTTTAATGAGTAGTTGGAAGTTTTCCGAGATGAAAAAGTTCCTGGAGAGTAGATGCACAACAATGCAAATCCATTTTAACCCTAGTGAACTGTACACTTAAAAATGGTTAAGATGGCAAATTTTGTTATGTATATTGTTATGTACATACCAGTATAGTACAATTGTACACATGTAAAACCAAGGGAAAAAAGCTAGGAAACAATTCTGCAAAATTATATTTGGATTAGGATAGTAAGATAATGAATAAACCATTTTCCCCAAAACTGTGATGTGATTTTTATAGCAATCACGTTATTAAAACAATTTTAAGACCATATCGCTTTAACTACCCGTAAAGGTGAAAGTCCTTCATGAGTGGGGAGGGGCATGCTTATGAAAAATTACTCAAATATTTAGATGGGAGCCAAATCTTTAACTAAGGTTTTGCTCTTTACAACAGATGAGAGACGGTCTACATAGACTACTAACTAACTTCCGTGAGAGTAGGTTTCAGTCCGTTTTGTTCGCCAAACTCCTAGCACCGGTTTGCACGTTGTGTTCAACACACACCCAAGGAATGAACTCAGAAAACTGCCTTCACCGTCTTAACACACACACAACCTTCACCCGACTGGCATCGATTTCATGAAAACGCTTCACTGATTACATTCGAAGTCTCTTAAATCCAAGAGCTTCTAAATCTATTCTTCTGGTCTCCAATTCCCAAATTCATCCTTTTTCGTCCTCTAATTATCTCACTTTGTTTAGCATCTGGAAAAAGAACTGAGTGCTGCAATGTGTAATTAGCTAAATTATTCTTAGCTGACTGAATCATGTAGCAGCAGTAAGCAATTACAGGCCAGAAAGTGCGTCTTCCTCTTGCTGTTTTAATACTCTGTGACATAATGAGCCCTCTTTGTACACCAAGGGCGAAGTTGCAGTTTGAATGCGGCGTAGTTTTATCCTATCAGCTCAGTGTGAAAAAGGGAAGCTCCCCACACACAGGTTTCACAACCCCCAAGATGCGGGTATGTGTGACCCAATCCAGGCTGAGAAGAAACTATTCCCAACAGTAAAGGGCAAGTTCCTGTTCACAAAGAAAAGGCGACCCGGCCAGCCGGTGGGCAGGCCTTCCAGCCAGCCAAGCACTGCAGCCGTCTAGATGATGGAGACTACACCCCAAATAGCAAGAGCAAGCGGCTCTGCTTTAGTAAACTGTTGTCCAGCAGAATCACAGTGTGAGCCACCTGTGTGGTTTCCAATTTTCCAACAGCCACTTTAAAAAATAAACAGGTAAGCCCTGACTGGTGTAGCTCAGTGGATTCAGCATGAGCTGTGAACCAAAGAGTCACCGGTTTGATTCCCAGTCAGGGCACATGCCTGGATTGTGGGCCAGGTCCCCAGTGGGGGCCACATAGAGAGGCAACCACACACTGATGTTTTTCTCCCTCTCTTTCTCCCTCCCTGCCCCTCTCTCTAAAAATCAATAAATAAAACCTTTAAAGAAATAAACAGGTAAAAATGCATTATATTTAACTCAGATATCCAGAATATTATCATTTTAACATGTAATCAATATTTTAAATTACTGTGATATATTAGATAGTCTCTTTCTTTTGCCTTAGAAATCCAGAGGGTATTTCAAACTTACAGCACACCCCTGCATTCGGGCCAGCCACACTTCAAGTGCGCAGTCACCACCTGTGGCTGGTGTCCACCCTGCTGGACAGCACAGCTTTAGCACGATGGTCACTTCTATTTCAGTCACTTGTAACATTTTTACATGTATTTCACATTTTGATAATTTTTTATGAAATCGGACATCCTTCTTAGTGTATCTCTGTCCCTCTCCACTTAAAAAAAAAATTAACAAGTAAACAAAAACTGTTTGACTAGCCAGTGATAGCCAGCCCAGAACTAACTGGACTAAGAGGAGAAGCCTGGAAAACTAACCTCGTCCCGAGAGACTGGGAGACTCTGGTCAGACTGTTACTCTGTTGAATGCGTTTGATGTCGTTCAGCAAGATGACGCTTCTGCGGGAGCACGCTCACCTGCAGTTCTAGGACAGGTGTCAACAGGGAAATGGGCTGGTTTCTCAGGGATAAACTTCTCAGCCAACATTTCCATGCCACCCTGTGCACCGGGTGTGCTGCTGAAAAACTGAACAGTAAAAAGATTCCTTTACACTAAAAAGGAACAAGCTCTTTAACGGGTAAATCAGAGAGATGTATTGTCCATTTAATAAGCTTTTTAAAAATATGACTATCTGGGGCCAAGAACTTCATTTTGCTCACTGCTCTGTCCCCAGAGCCAAGCTCGGCGCGGGGGCGCCAAGTAAGAACTCAATAAATCGCTGAGTGCACAAATGAATGATGGTCTTTCTTAAAATAAAGGGGAAATACACAAAGTGATATTTTAAATCCTCACCTGAAGACATTTTTTCACTGCTTTTAGAGAGAAGAAGGGAGAGAGAGAAACGAGGACTGGCTGCCTCCCGCACACGCCTGACCTGAGACGGAACCTGCAGCCCAGGTGTGCGCTCCCCGACCGCCAGGGACCAAACCTGCAACCTTCCAGTTCACAGGACAGGGCCCCAGCCAACTGTGCCACACCAGCCAGGGCTACAGATGGTCCTTTTTAAAAGACTACTACATATAAGATACTGTGGAGACTTAGGGTCTACTTGGATAAGAGTGAAAATTTGTGTACATTTGTGTATAAAAAGGAAAATTAAGAGTACCAAATACTGGGACATCTATTCATAAAGAGTGGGCTTACATTTGCCTACTTCGTACAGGGCATTTATTTTATGTGTTGATAAACATGCTACTCTCAATCCTCCTTAAATAAGATATAACCACAAATTACAATTTGTGCTATGAAGGAAAAGCACAGGGCATGGTTCAGGAAAACTTCTCTAAGAAGGTGTCATGTAAGTTGACATGTGAGGAAAAAGTGAGGCAAGTAATTTCAGGTCTAAATTCTGTGGTGGGTAATAACTTGGGAATTGAAAGGAACCAAGAGAAATCTAGTGTGACGAGAGTCCTTCTTACATGCTATTATTTAAACGTTGTTGCACCTGAGAGCTGGGTCTCATAATACACTGCCCATATTACAATGTACGGGGTGGGCAAAAGTAGGTTTACAGTTGTTAGTATGGAAAATAATACAAGAATAAAATGTGTTTCATGTACTCACAACTGTAAACCTATTATCACCCACCCCTGTATATTAGCTCTTCAATGAGACAAGGACACCATAGGCTAAATTACCTAAGATATGTCCTTTAATTAAATAAGTAGCTCTTCCGCATGCACCTATCATATATCCCACTGGGTCTTTTTATCATCCCTTCTGAGGGGCCCAGCTAGCTAATGGCCTTGGGCCGAAACAGAAACAAAAAGCAAGCCTCAGACTGGGGCCTGTATCAAAAAACAGCCACTTTACTGGGAAGTAGGGGGTAAGCGAGAGCTGCTTGCTCAGGGCTGAGAAGAGCTGGTGATCAAGCCACAGTACAAAGCGTTTGGTCAGCCGCATTTTTTCTCCCAGAAAATGAATGTTTACATTTATGACATGCACTGACTGCCAAAGGAAGTCTAAAAAGAATAACCACATTATTAGATATTTTTAGCTTTTCCTTTCATAAATATTTTGTGACACGGTTTTCCAAATAACTCCAAATCTTCTGAGTTAACCAGAAGGAAAGAAGGGAGTAAAGAGTGTATTGTTCACATATGAGGATGTATGACATAGGTGACTAATTTTCTTTTGAGATTCAGTTAAAGGAATGAGTCTTTGTGAGTCCTGCTCACACAAACACAAAACTCCATGGATCAATACTATGTAAGAACACAATAGCCCTGATGAGTGTGGCTCAGTTGGTTGAACACCGTCCCCAGAAGCAAAAGGTCACCAGTTCAATTCCTGGTCAGGGCACATGTCTGGGTTGCGGGCCTGACGCCCAGTTGGGGCTCGTGCAAGAGGTGACCAACTGATGTTTCTCTCACACATCGATGTTTATCTCGCTCTTTCTCCCTCTCTTTCTTCTCTCTAAAAATAAACACCTAAAAAAATCATGTGATCTGCAAAAAGTGACAATTAAAAAATAAGAACACAATGTATCAGACACGGTGATGAGATGTGCAAATCACCATGTACCAGGCAAAGGGACTGTTGGGGCTGTTTACAGTCAATAATAAGGGAATTAACCCACTTCAGATCCAAAGACACACACAGACTGAAAGTAAAGGGATGGAAAAGACCTATCATGCAAATGGAAACAACAAAAACAAAAGCTGGGGTAGCAATACTTATATCAGAAGCAATAGACTTTAAAACAAAGGCTACATGTAATGACACAAAGAAGGACATTTCAGAATGATAGAGGTATCAACCCAACAGGAGACTATAACCCTTGTAAACATTTATGCACCCAACGTAGGAGCACTTCAATACGTCAAACAAATATTCATGGACAGAAAGGGAAACACTGACAGTAAGAGTCATAGTAGGGAACTTTAACACCCCAATGACATCAATATAGTCATCCAGATGGAAAACCAACAGGGAAACAGTGGCCTTAAATGACACATTAGATCAGATAGATTTCATTCATATTTTTAGAGTATTTTATTATAAAACAACATATTACACATTCTTTTTGAGATACATAGAACATCTTCCAGAACAGACCATATTATCAGGCCACAAAACAAGTATCAGCAAATTTAAGAACAGGTATCAACAAATTTAAGAAGAAAATTCATAGCCTACTTCAAAAAACAAACAAAAAAAATCTCAAATAAACAATCTATCCTTACACCTAAAGGAACTAGAAAAACAACAAAACTCAAAGTGAGTAGAAAGAAGGAAATAAGATCAGAGCAGAAATAAACAACAGAACCCCCCCCACACACACACAAAATACAAAAGATCAATGAAACCAAAAGCTGGTTCTTTGAAAACACAAACAAAATTGATAAGCCTTTAATCAGAGTAAGCAAGAAAAAAAAAAGAGAGGACCCAAATAAACAAAATCAGAAATGGGAAAAGATAATAATAATATAGGCATTAAAAAATTAGCATAGCTAAAATACTTTCGATGTTGTAAAATATCACCAAAACTTCTCACAGAAATGCTGAATACAACAGTGTAACTTGTTACTATTGATTCTAACAGTAAGACACAGAACCAAACAGAGAGCCACACAAATATTTAAATTAGAGTAAGGGGAGAACCCATAGGCAAACTTGAAACCTGTTATGTGGAGTCTCACAGACCTGCCTTACTAAACCATTCTTCAGTGTAACTTTTTAAAAAGTGTGAGTGGACTAATAAAAGCAAAAAAGTGTAAGAGGTTCAGAAGACAATTTCAAGTGTTTCAAGACCTCTTGGATGGAGGGAGGTAGAAGAGGGTCGAGGGGGATAAATGGCGACAGATGAGACTTGACTCTGGGTGGTGAGCACACAGCACAACACACAGACGATGTGTTATAGAACAGCACACCTGAAACCTATATAATTTTATTAATTAATGTCACCTCAATAAATTCAACAAAAACTTTTAAATATAATTTAGAAACAAAATTTTAATTCAAGTATACCATAAAACAAACAAAAAGCCTCTTGACCTTTAAATATCCTACTCCTAAAGCAAAAACAGGGGTCTCATCTCCTTATTTCTTTTAACCATCAAAGGCTCAGGAAGAAAAGTGATCACCTTAGATATGGAATAAGATGTGCTCCAACAGATTAATAATTTTGATCAATTTCTAGTCTTGGAAGTTTAACATGTTCTGTACTTACAGGCAGTTTGATTTCATTAAAACTCAGAAAATTATGAATTATAGAACTACCTACATCCTTGGTTCTGCTAGAAGCAATAGTCAACACACAAGTATAAATTATTAACACTGTAATGAAGATGCATGTAGGAAGCGGGGGACAACATTTTAAGAAATTCCTAAATTACAGATGTCCATATTTGTAAAGGGAAAATCAAAATTTTTTTATTTTTTTAAAGATTTTATTTATTTATTTTTAGAGAAAGGGGAAGGGAGTGAGAGAGGGAGAGAAACATCAATGTGTGGTTGCTGCTCATGTGTCCCCTACTGGGGACCTGGCCTGCAACCCAGGCATGTGCCCTGATTGGGAATCGAACCTACAACCTTTCAGTTGCAGGTTCAACCCAGCCAGGGTTAAAAATTCTTAATTATTTTTATAACCAAGAAGACACAAAAAGGAAAGTGGAATTTGTGTCAGAAATCTTGAGTTCCAGCCTTTCCCCAAAGTGTGGCCCCTTAGTCAAATCACTTAATAAGACCTTACCTTTCATCACATTAATACCCCAGAGGGTCCTTGGGAAAATCTTAAGATACGGTATATTTTAAAACCCATAAAATGCCAATTATTAACAAATGAGGAAAGCATTCATTCATTCAACGATTGCTGTATTTTCACTAACCAACCACTGTGTCAGGTACTGACTGGAGCCCTGTGAATATGGCAATGAACATGGCATTCCAACTGCCACGAACAGCTATATATATGTTCATTCCCTTTACATCCGCCATCCCAGTTTTTAACCCTGTTACTTAAAAAAAGAGAAAGAGCACCAGCATAAAATAAGAAAGAAAATGGTAACAGTTGCTTTATATTTGTAAAGCTTTTGTTATTGTTGGAGACAGAAAATCGTTGGGCTATGTTCCTTTGCCTGGCAAAAGAAGAAAGACATTGCTCACCCCTCCCCCTTCTCCCCATCCTGCATTTACCACAAACAGCTTGCTTTCTCTGGACATTTTCAAGAGCTCTAAAACTACTCATTCCTGGCTTCGCTACCAGGTGATCAGCACCAAGAAAACCCCACTATTATGGATAACAGATCCTTATGGCAACACCGCTCTTTCCACCTCTGTAGAGAAAAAGATAAATTTCACTACTGCACATTATGTCAGAGTGCTTACCTTATTCTTATCATTGCCAGCACACTAAAGTGAACAAGGTTTCTGTAACCTTAGGGAAAGATGTCCTGTATTAAAGAGTGCCTTGCTTTATAAAGTTTACTTTCTTAACTCATAAATCTCACCAGGAATTTAAAGGACTCAATCAATTCTTTAAATAAACTAAAACACCTACTAAAATTCAGAGTTTAGAACATGTTCTCCACCTAACAAATAAGTCCTATAACTTAACACTCTGCATGTGTTGTGTTAGAAGGAAAAACACACAGGCTTTAGAAAACAGATTAAGCTCCTCAAGCAAAGAACTATGTCTAACTGGCCTGATTTTTAGCAAAACACTTCCAAATATATATGATGTTAGGCAGATTTAAATGCTAAATTAACATTATATAAGCATAACACACCTAAATGAATATTATATAAAGTAATGAGTATAACACAAATATTGTACTGTACTTGTATAAACTGAGAAAGGCAGCTTTTTTTTATATTTAAAGTACTAAAGCATTCTCACACCTTCCCAACCTGGACACTTTGGCCCTTGTGAAAGAGCATCTTATATCTGGAGATCGACAGCCACCAATCTGGAATAGACTTCAAACCAGCACCATCTCTGACAAGTTCTAGTCACCGTGTCAAATGGTGAAAGGAACGAACGTAAGTGGAAGAAGAAAAATACAAAGTGGAGAACAAAAAGAAGGGAGAAGCCAAGAAAGTAAGTCAAGGTGAAAAAAAGCACAAAGAAATGCAATTCTTCCTTAACCCATGGGTAAGGACGGTATTTCTGATTCCCAGACTTCACAGCAAACTCTCATCACCACAATACATTCTACTGAAAACACGAGATCACCTGCTACACAGTGAATATTTGTGACGGCTCAAAATTCATATGGAGAAGCAAGCCCTAGTGTGAGAACATTTGGAGGGGGCACCTTTAGGAGGTAATTAGGTCACGAGGGTGGCCTCCATGGGATTAGTGCCCTTATAAGAGTAAGAGATAGCCCTTGCTCCAGGTGAGGACACTGCAAGAAGTCAGCTGTCTACCAGCCAGAAAGTCCAGGAACCCAATCATGTGGGCTCTCAGATCTCTGACTGCTGGCCTCCAGAACTGTGAGAAACAAGTATTTAAGTCACCTAGTCCATGGTATTTGTTACAGCAGCCCGAGATAACTAAGACATCGCTCAAAGTGACTAGTAAACAGTGCAGCCTTGAACCTTAGAAATAAAAGAAGGGGCGAGTACTGCACCAGGACTCCACCCCAGATCACCTGCTATTGAAAAAGGGCACACAACTTCGCTACTGCCCTCCATGGGCTCTTCTACCCCTTCTGGTTTGGGAGTTAAGAGGTTGAAAAGTCCAGGACTTCCGAATCATGAAAAGAAATCTGGCCTCCAAAAGTGGTTAAAAAAATTGAAAAGGTCTGGCAAGGAAACCTTCACATATGACGTGGTCCTCACCCGTCCCATAACTCATCTACCAGCCCTGAACGATCTTCTTTGCTTCGAAGTCTTCAGGACTAAGTTTGATAGCAATGTTTGGTGCACGCCTTCTTCTACTTTTTTTTTTTAAGAGCAACCAATTTGTTCCATTACAGACGTCTCTAATCTGATGTGAGCCTGGCTGGGTTGGCACAGCTTCCTGGTGTGGCTCCAGGACCAGGAGGCCGCGGGCTCAAGCGCCAGACTTAGAGGTCCAGCCCAACTGCCCCGTTTCAGGAAAGCCTCTGCAAAACACGGCCACGGTCAGCGAAACTGGCCCAAGTTCCCTGGCCATCTTTTCCCAAGTCAGCCTTCCCACGGCATGCTTCCTCCTAAAAAGGAAGAAACCAGCCTAAGACTCAGCTCTCGCCTGCTACCATTTACCTATCACAGAAACTTGTTTGCAAAACAGATTCGAGGCACCTATAAACTTAACTTTACAGGAAACGCAGAACCTCGATACTCGCCACTAAGATTTAGTGAGCGCCTACTATCGTCAGGCCCCGTGTTTCTCTTAGCGCCTCCTCCCCACCAGAGGCGCGGGGACCGGGAAGATAGGAGGCCGGGTCACCACCGACACTCCTCGCTATTACACTGCCCTCCAAGCCTCTCAGGGGGCCACAGGCCGCTAAATTGACCAACACAGAGGGCCAGCGCAAGGACCCGACCGTTGACTCTGCGTGGGCGCTAGAGGCGTCCCGGGTGGCAGGGAAAACTCCGGGAGTGGCCAGGAAACGCCTCCTCACTGAGAACTGCTCCCCCGAAGCCGGCCGCCCGAAGCGGAGCCGCAGAGGCCATCTGGCGCGGAAGGCAGGAGCCAGCCCTTAGCCTCCCCGCCCTTCCTCCTCCTTCCCTCGCCCCGGGCGCCCCCAGCGCGAGCCCGCGAGCCCACGTGCACAAACTCAAGGCAAGACCCTGGGATCCGAAGACAAGGCACTTCCCCGCGGCCCCCTCCTCGTTCCCCGCGAGCAAACCCGCCCCGCAGAGACACGTGGCATCGGGGGTCCCGCCGCCCACGGACACCCGGGCGCTGTGGGGCTGGGGCTGCAACACCCGCCGCGCGCACCACTCACTTGCTGGCCGGCGCGGGGCTTGCCCTGGGGCGCTCTCCTGAAGAAGGAGGTCCTGGCGGTGAAGAAGAAGTCCTCGGAGTCCTCCTCCAGGCTGCTGTAGCCGCTGCTCATGCTGCTGGTCCCGTTGCGCACGGGCCGCCTCCCCCGGGCGCAGGTGGCCAGGCAGGGGGTGCTGCGCCCGCCCACCCCGTGAGGTTCCCGGCGCGCGGCCCAGAGCCGCCGACCGGCAGTCCTGCTGCAGCTGTGACCGCCGCTCAATCCGTCGGTCCTGGCCCCTCCTGCCGCCTCCCGCCGGGCTCGTGGCGCCGCCCGGGCCTCCGAGCGCCTCGCGACCCCGCCTCCCAGGGCCCCGCCCCCGCCCCGCGATCCGCTCCCGGGGAGGCTCCGGACACGCCCCCGCACGGCCGCAGGTGGGGACCAGCTCCCCGCCCTACTAGCGGTAAAGAACTCTAAAAGCCCAGTTCGAGGAATGCTTGTACTGGGGCTGTGTTCCGGGTGGTTTCCCCAACCTCCTGAAAACTTCTAAGTCTTCTGTGATCAACCCACCGCTCCCTCCTGGAGTCCGGCGGGAGGAGGAGACTGCCTTGCCAGAGGGCCCCCAGACCCTCGGGCGTCCTGCAGTGGTTTCGCTCTGTGCTGAGCTCACGCAGCTCGCCCCTCCGGGAGGGTTGGATATTAGCAGTGACGAGTGGGGAGCTAACAACTGGGTTGAGTTTATTCAAATGAAAACATCCTGTTAATTCAGTTGAGCTTCGGACTTTTCCTGTCGCCCTTCTCTCTAGCAAGGGTTCATTCCAAGATTAGGACAGCCAAGGTTATTATACTTGTACAGTCCACTAGGTGCAAAGGGCGGGGCGGGGGCGGGGGTGGGAGGCCTTGAACTATTTCTGTAGTTCAAGCTTATCAATTAGACGGGCTTTTTAAATGTTCCCTCCCACAACCCGCTTTAAACCGACCATTCAACGACGGGGGTGTATGGTTCAGGGATTTCTATTCGCCTCCTACCAAAAATAAATAAAGGTTCCATATTTTCTCAAATCCTTCCGGTCGGGTAATCCTCTTTTAAAATGTAAAATTGTCCTCCAAGCCACCTGTGGGTACCTGTCAATTACGTCTTTCTGCTTTGGGATTGATTTAAATAACTCTGGCTTCCTTGCCGAGATTCTGATGGAAAGGCGGTTTCTTGAAGTTTAGCACTGCTATGTTAACCAGGCGGTAGGAGAGGTTTCGTTAGGAGGACAGGGGTTAGGAAACAAATTTTTCACTCTTTATAGCTAAACTTTCTTGCATTATCTCTAATCCTCAAAACAACTTTATAAAGTAGATCAAACTTTTTTATGCTCAGTTTACTCCTAGAGCAGTTGAGGCTTAAAGAGAGAAAAGTAGCTGCAGGTGGCAGGGCTGGGGCAATTCTGATATGAAGTTCTTCAGGTACTCTTCTAGATTTTTCCCTGCTTGGTCCCTGGTCAGCCGGGGTCATCTGTGGACTAGTGGGAGGGAGAGCTGGTCTGGAGATGACAGGAAGGAGGGACTTGGCTCATGAGTCATTCTATCCCGGGAGGAAAGAGGGCTTGCAAACCTGCTCTCCCTTCCTTCAGAAGGCTTACTTACACATACAGCTTGTAAACTTGTGTTTTACCCCAAGTGATTCACACAACTCCGTGAGGCAGGCCTTGCAGTTAGTTGTAGCCCATTTTAAAGGTCCTGTAACGTTGAAGCCTCTTCCCAGTAAGGGGAAGCAGAGTTGCCAACCCAAAGTAGGACTTTTTTAAATGGGCTTTTTTTAAATTAAGGATTGTATTTATTTTTAGAGAGAGGGGAAGGGAGGGAGAAAGGATGGGGGGGAGAAACATCAATGTGTGGCTGCTTCTCGAGCCACCAGGGACCCAGCCCTCAACCCAGGCCTGTGCACTGACTGGGAATCAAACCAGAGACCCTTTGGCTCACAGGCTGGCACTCACTCCACTGAGCCACACCAGCCAGGGCCCCAACATGGGACTTTTTTAGATATTATTTTAAGCTGGGTTTTTTTTAATGACTCAGGAAAAACTTTCAACCTTCTCCCTAACTGCTTAAAGTATTTGGATAAAGGATCTGCTCCAGAAAAGGAGCTATTATCATAGATAACTAGTTTAACATCAATTTAGGTATGATAGGGAGGAGCCTCGCAAGTCCCTTTTGATCAAAGTCCTCCCTCTGTCCCTTGGTTAAACATGGCCTGGCAAACACTATTTTACCAAACATTTGCCTTTCTACTTCCATGTGAATTGCCTTCTTCCCCTCTGAAGTCCCAACCATAACCACCCTTCTACTTAGCTCCTTACGTACTTAGCTACTTATATGTCATATAAACCTTAACTGCCCGATCTGTCCTGTTCCCACATTCTTACGGAACCTTCATATGTAAACATGTAATAAATTTGGTCATTTTCTCCCATCAATCTATCTCATGTTAATTTGATTATTAGTCCAGCCAGAAGAACTTAGAAGGGTACAAGGAAAATTATTTTTCCTCCCCCACACCAGCCACACAGCTACTGAATAGTTAGAAACCAGGAATTCTAATTCCACACTGTTTTGCACAGTCTAAGTGGGTCCCTGAGTATGCCGTGCACATAACCTAGTGTAAAGGATAGGATGATTTGCTTACTTATGATAGATTTTTGTTATCTGGTTTCCATTATTTTATTAACATTAATTCTTATTAAATACTCAAGTTTAAGAGTAATGCATAGGTTAAAGAGCTTAAATAACTTGTTTTATTGTGGATAAAGGGGGATATAGCCTCACCCAGAACAAATTATTTTAAATAGTTTCTGCACACTTTGAAGAAAAATATTAGAAGGAAAAATAAATAAAGTGATTTATGATCCACCATTTGATAAATAGGATTTTTTCATGGTATTATTTTATAAGTTCCAAAGGACTTAATTAATTTTTGTATCTGTCAATGCACCATCAGCAGTTATAACAAAAAGGCATAATTGAACAATGAAGTACAAACACTGATGTTAAACAACAAAAAACAAACATCATAAAGGAAGGAAGAATTGGCATTCTGTTTCCCTTTTTTTTTAAGATTTTATTTATTTATTTTTAGAGAGAGGGGAAGGGAAGGAGAAAGAGAGGGAGAGAAACATCAATGTATGGTTGCCTCTCACAGCCCCTACTGGGGACCTGGCCTGCAACCCAGGCATGTACCCGGACTGGGAATCGAACCAGCAACCCTTTGGTTTGCAGGCCCATGCTCAATCTACTGAGCTACACCAGCCAGGGCAGCATTCTGTTTCTTAAAAGCAGTAGCATAATCATATTTCTATATTTTTCTGATAGCAATCTTTTAAAAAATAATTTTATTTATCTTTTAGAGATAGGGGAAGGGAGAGAGAAAGAGAAGGAGAGAAACATCACTTGTTTGCCTCAGGCATGGCCCCACACATTTTTGTAACTGCATGTATAAATGTAGGTAATTACATTTTTATAACTGCATTTATAAATGTAGCTAATAGTCTCACAATGTATGAGGAACTATGTTAAAAATCAGGAATATTATTAAAAAGTTCATGTTGACAGACAATTGTTACATTGATATCTATGTCATATGGGGAAAAAAAATGGCCTTAGAGGTTAGGCAGACCTGACTTAGAAGGAGAACACTGTCCCTTACTCTTGTGTGACCTGTAACAATTTAATTAGCATCTCTGTTCCTCAGGTTCATCATGAGTAAGATGGGAATAAAAATGTTCCCATTTTACTCCCATTAGTTTACTATAAGGGTTAAACAGGAGAATCCATGTAAAGCTTTTGGCATAGAATAGGACCAAAAAAATATTAAGTCTTTCTTGCCCCAAACATTAGCTTTGTTGCATACTCAACACCTGTACCCCACTCCCTTGATAATCAAACAAGGGCGGGGGGTGGTGGGTTGTGTTCAATCTCAGCAGTAAGGCCTCATTTCCAGTCTGCTGCTGCAGGGAGCCTGTCCCCCCCACCCCCCCACCCCCCCGCACCCCTGTGGGGCAGTGCTTCTGGCATGAACAGGTCTCACAGCCCTGTCCACCGAGATCTGAGACCTAAGGGAAAGCTGGCTGGGCTGCTTTTGGGAAAAATGTACTCGCCTTCAAAATGACAAAAAAAATACTGTCTTGTCTTCTACTGGACCTTGTCTTGCCTGAATATGGTATCTAGGAATTCTGTAGCCATTTCATAGACAAAATTGACAGGCTAAAGATGGCAAGGCATGATAATAATTCTAGGAACCAGCTTGGGTGCTTGAACTAACCAACTCTGAAGCCGCCCTAATTAGGACTCCTTTTTATGTGAGTTAATATATTTTCTTTGTTGTTGAAGCCAGATGAGTCAGCCCATATCATCCTAACTAGTATACTCCCATTATTCATTTACTTCTGTGTTTGTGCATAAATGTATGTGTGTATGCTGTATGTATATATTTTCTGCTGGGAAAGTCCCTCTCATCGTGTTTCTGCCAACTTCCGTTCTCTGTCAACATTGGGAAGAATCAGTAGAGACACAGAGAGAGTCAGAAATAAGATTTTCAAAACGATAACTGAATTGGTCCTCTTACAATAACTTAGAAAGAGTATCCTTTTACATTTAGACACTCCCAAAGGTTGGCCTTTGAAAGGACTTTAAAAAGAGAGAGAGAAGGACTGAAATTTCTCTGAAAAATTCTATGAACTCAAACTCAAAGACGATGGGAGCCGGTTATTCCAGGGCTGTGCCCAGAGGAGGCGCGGTGGGGCCGCGGCACCAGCACAGCCTGTCTCTTCTGTTTTGACAGAGACAGTGCCTCGGCATTGACTGCGATTCCGGTTGCTCCCATTTTGTCCATGACAACAATAAAAATAAACAATCTAACAGCTGACAGGCAGTGTGTTGGGTGGTTAAGTTTGTGGGCCTGGAAATCAGACCGCCAATGTTGAAATGCAGGCTACAGATGTCGTACCCACAGCAAACTGTCCCACCTGGTTAAGCCTCAGTTCCACATTTGGAAAATGGGGGATCATAGTATTTGCCTTGAAGAGTTCTTACAGGGATCATATTGAGTAAAATTATGTGATTACATATAAGAATAATATTTCCATATTTGGGCACATCCTCAGTACCCAAGAATATGATAGTCTGCCTGTGAGCCTGGAGGTTACCCAGGCGTATAGGACACAGAGGAGGAGAAGAAAAAAAATAAGTTGTCTTTCCTATAACTAGACTTGTCAATCCAAAATATCTAGTTAGTGCAAGGGATACTACCTGGTGTGAGAACTCCCTGAATCCCATCGTTTGGTGTCTGTGTCTAAGTAGATTTCATCTCAGGCTTCTGCACTTCCTCATTACTCTGATATGAACTGGCCAAGGGAAAGCACATATCTGATGAAAAGGTCCTTCAGCATTATGATACTTAATTATGTTACCTTCTATCTCAGGTCCTCAAAGCTCTTAACATTAGTACTCTCACCAAGTGATAATTACTCGTCTCCTTCAAAAGATAAAGAAATAAAAAGGAGAGATGGGAAGGCTACACCGAGAAGAATGGATAGCAATCTCCCATAGTGGCTGTGGCATTTTATTTCTTCAAAAAGAAAAAGGCTCAAGCAAATATGGTGAAATGTTAATGTGTGTTTTATTTTGGTATTGGAAACACAGATTATTAAAATTGTATTATCTGTATTTTTGTATGCCTGGAATATTTCTTTCTTTCTTTTTTTTAATTTGTTTATTTTTAGACAGAGGGAAAGGGAGGGAGAAAGAGGAGAGAAGTATCAATGTGTGGTTGCCTCTCACGCACCACACCCCACCCCCTCCGCCACTGGGGACCTGGCCCATAACCCAGGCATGTGCCCTAATTGGGAATCAAACCAGCGGCCCTTTGGTTCACAGGCTGATGTTCAATCCACTGAGCCACACCAACCATGACTGTTTCTTAATTTTATAAAATTAATAGGAAACTAAAGTACAGAAAATAACTGCAATTCTTAAAACAATTACATTTTAACACTACAAGGAACTTTGACCATAAAATGAGAGTAGGAGGCCTCAGCTCTAAAATATCTGAAAATTTAAGTCATGATAATAAAACAGACATTCTCACTACGATTTTGTGAAAACTATTTTAAAACGGATGAGGATAGCCTAGGAGAATAAAAATCAAATATGGTCCTTTAGGCACTTTGGGGTTTGCAATGGTATTAATAGAAAATTGTGAAGATGGAGAAAAAACTTGGCACTGCTATGTCTAAAAATTTCTTTTTTACGGAAACATAAACAGAAAATAATCAAAAATATTCCAGAGCAAAAATCAGTTTAAGATTGAGAAACCAAATATATTAACACTGAAACTTTGGTTTAAGTTATAGCTTCATCAAATTTAAAAACCCAACACCCAACAAAACCACTGGGGTTTAAGATGGCCATTGGTAATTTCCACACACAGTTAACTACACATAGGTCAACTAAAAATTCATGTTACAAGCCAAGCTTAAAAGATGGATGTATACATGGTGAAGAAAAACAGTAGAGAATTCCAGCTTCCCTCAAATGAGTTTTAAAAAAATTGAAACATTTTGGCAAAGATACAGAACTTCCAAACAGCATGTGAAACTAAAGCTTAATTAGGTGAGTTGTTCTTCAAATAGCTGGAAATTGTACTGCTTAAACACATTTTGTTTGCCTTCATTAAAGTACTAGTTTATTCATGTCCAATGAAAGAAATCCTATAGAAAAAAAAAACTGAAGCAACTGGTATTGTGTTTTTTAATTTCTAAGATATTAATCCTAGTATCTTTCAGATCTTTCAGATAAAATCTTTCAGGATCTTTCAGATAAGAAAAAAATAAATTATTGAACATTTATTGAGTTCTTCCTATATGCCAAGCACTATTCTGAAGGTTAGTCTATATTAACTCATTTAATCCTCAAGACAGCCCTAATTTCCCCCCGATGAAAGAGGAGCATGGGGTAACCATTACAGCTACCTCAGTGTAAAGCTGCTTGTTCTTAAAGTCACCCTCCTAACCACTGTACAACACTGCCTTTTGAGTTCAACCTGGTGGGGTGAGAGTAGAGTCAGGTTGACTCAAACAAAAACCAGAAGGTTTCATTAGTCAGAAAAGATATGTAGTGGATCGATTTGAAATACTTAGAGTGCATTTGCGTGGGAGATATTTGCTATTTGAAGCTTTTAAACAAAAAAAGATTGTTGACCAGGACATTGAACCTTCCAATATTTATTCTGATCAGTCCTTCTGACTAATTTAAGTCCCTGCCTCAAGCCTCTGCTGAGGGCTTTTAGTTCTCTGTTTCTTATTTTAAATAGCGATAGGGAGAACCTGGTTCATTTTGTCGTGGTGTGGTGGCCATTATTGTGGCCCATTCGTGCCATCATTATCATTCACTGGGGTCTCTAGAAGCAGAGCTGTGACGTTAATGCTGTCTTCAAAGTCAGGAGTCACTACCCACCATGGGGCTCCCTTATCAAGTGGCTCCCCACTGAGGTCATGTTTATTTTGTAACCTATGAAAGATAAAATGGCATTTTCCTGAAATTTTTGCTTGAGATTTAAATCCTAACCTCAGAGGGCTGAGACATAGAGGGAGGAATGGAGAAATGGGGAGTGGCCCGTGGTTGAACATGGAACATTACCACAAACGCAAGGCAGAGATCTGATGACTGTTTATCAATACTTAGTACCTGTACTAGAGCTCAAGCCAAGTGTCTGACTTTGAAATCAGCGTCTTAGAATGACAGCTTTGGGTAAACAGATATGCTTTTTTGTTCAGAGAAAGCATTCCAGGGAGATTGGGGTTCTTAATAATAACAAATAGAAACCTAATGGTAAGTCCAGAATTTCTATGGAGGAGGTCTTATGGTAGCTTAAACTGGGCCGAATACATGTCCATATCAGAGAAGAGAAGGACTGCCGTTGGAGAGACTCCTGGGGGAGAGCTGGGGCTCCCTGCCTTCTGCGCTCTGCGGCCTCCCATCTTTAGTTCCAGTCAGCACTCAATACATGCGTAGCACGGAGGTGTGAAAGAAGTGTCAGGTAGGGAAGTGTCAGCTTCCCAAAAGCTTTTAATGTAGTTAGTGAGAAAATACACTCTGTGGAACAATTACATAATTACAGATGGTCACAAGGCCATTAACAAATCTATAAGAATAATGTATCAAAATATGAACCAAAGACCAGAAAATTTGAAGAGATTTGGTGAGTCATAAAGGAGAGAGATAAGCAGAGAGGAAGACAATAAAATATGAAGTTCAGCCCTGGCTGGTGTGGCTCAGTGGACTGAGTGCTGGCATGTGAACCAAAGGGTCGCCGGTTTGATTCCCAGTCAGGGAACATGCCTGGGTTGTGGGCCAGGTTCCCAGTAGGGAGTGCGTGAGAGGCAACCACACATTGCTGTTTCTCTCCCTCTCTCTCTCTCCCTCCCTTCCAATCTCTCTAAAAACTAAATAAATAAAATCTTTAAAAGAAAAGCAAGTTCAGGGAAGAGGGAAAAGGTTACCAGCAAAAAACAAGTAGAGTCAACACTTGAAGTTGTGAAGTAAAGTTGACTGAAGACGTGAGAGCCAAGGTGTGGTTAAAACATAAACTGAGGAGTTAAGAGACTGTAACTCTCAGAAATATGGGACTAGCAGGCAGGGGATGACATGGAGAAAAGAGTGTTGGGGTGTGGGGGGCTGTGTTGTAACACAACTGAGAGAAGCGGACAAACAAGCTTGACCGTGTCTTGTGAAACTTCCTGTGGTTTCGTGAGGGACTCAAAGTGCAGAGGACGATCGCTGGTTGGACGTTGGGAAACAGAACGCCAATTCCTTGAAACTTATTTTCACTGACTGCCGTTGTCAAAAATAGTCAAGCAAAATTCAGTCTCCCACTGAATTGAAAAAATTCAAATGAATAGATAGGAAAAGGGGGAGGAGGAGTGACTGAAAACCTAGGAAAAAAGATGGCAAGATAAGTTAAATAGGAAAAAAAGCAAAAGCTGAACACTCATCAAGAGAAGGATGTTAAATTTTATCATTTATCATAATGTGAATATTAATGTGAACCTCGAATCTTTATATTAAACTTTTTTTTTAAAGAGAGGGGAAGGGAGGGAGAAAGAGGGGAAGGAACTATGGATTGGTTGCCTCTCCTATGCTCCCTGGGACTGCGCCGAACCAGCAACCCAGGCAAGTTCCCTGACCAGGAATCAAACTGGTGACCTTTTCCTTTGTGGGCTGACACCCAACCCACTTATCCATGCCAGTCAGAGCTAAACTTTTTATTCTCTGAATATGCATTTGCTTATTGTTAATTAAATATTTTTCTATTTTAAAAAATTCAAATGATATTGGTAATATAGGGGAGAAAGAAACTCTTTCCCCTACCTTGGTAGGTCCAGCATCTGAGAACCTACAAATTAATGTGACAAAAGGCAGAGTAACAGGAGGAAAGGGCTTATTACATATGAATATGGGAGTTTCACAGAAACGAGTGAAAACTCAGAGGCAGATAAACCATTTTGTCTAGGTGTGGCGAAGGGGATTTAGGCTTTGGCTGGGAGGGGAGGCTGTGGGAAGGTGAGGAGGAAATGGATGGAAAATGAGGTTTGTTAAGCAGACTCAAGTCATTGAAGGAGAGGAGTTTTCTCCAAAGGCATTCTACTCTTGCTGGTACCGGAGAGGAAGACATCTTTTCAAATGAAAATTTCCTTTACAAAAGGGAAACGGATATCCTCTGGTTTTAGAGCTTTTCCAAAGTCAGCTTTTCTCAGTTACCTTCAGCTCAAAATAATCCTTATGCCAAAGTGGCATGTTTTGGGGGTGGGGCGGGAGGAGCAGAGGGGTGGTAGAGACAATCCTGATCCCCTTTGGTAGCATTTCAAAAACTGCAAAACTAGCGAAGGTCTTTTTAGAGGCTGCCACATCTCCTCTTCCCTTCTTCAACCTACTGCTTGCCCCCGATTCCCTTAAATGAAAAAGAGCAAACATTCAGCTTTGCTAAAGTAATTTCTAAACACCTAACTTCTAAATTTAGAAGTTCCTTTAACAGAAAAATAAAGGTGCTTTACTAGCTCTCCTTGCCAGGTAGAATGTACACTCTGGCTGTAGCATCTGTTTGTTTAAAGCCCAGAAGAGAATTATGAGCTCCTCGTTGAAAGAACCTGTTTACATTAAGTCATTGCTGCAGTAGCTTTAAAACAGTGCAAGGTCATGGCAAAGTAGACTACAACAGGCCGAGTCAAAGGCTAACGACAGGAACCGTTCTGAACCCTGACTGCGTTCAAGGGTCAGAACACCCTGGTGGGTTACTCAACTGTACAGATTTGTCAGGACTCCTCGCACTGTGCTCTAAAGAGGAAGAACTCCACTGTACATAAATATTCCTCGACTTTTAAAGTGAGGGGAAAGGTATTTAACCAATCAGGAAAAGGTGTTTGCAAATTTTGTCACAAACAGCAAGTACCCATAACCCATAAAGTGCTCCTAAACTTCCAGAAGAGCAATAACCTCAAGAAAAATCAGCAAAGGATAAGATCAGATAGTTCACAGAAAAATAAATGAAAATAGCCCTTAAACATACAAAAAAATGCTCAATCACATGTATATTAAAGCTACTGCAGGATACCACTCTTTTCTATCAAATAGGCAAAAATCTAAAAGTTAGACCATTTTGTTCCTAGGGTAGAGGGGAAATAGGCATTCTTTTAAAAAAGATAAAGAGGGAATCTTTTTATTTCAAAGGTTTTATTTATTCATTTTTAGAGAGAGCGGAAAGGAGGGAGAAAGAGAGGGAGAGAAATATGGATGTGTGAGAGATACATCAATCAGTCCCCACTGGGGACCTGGCCCACAACCCAGGCATGTACCCTGACTGGGGGCCTGAACCAGTGACATTTCAGTTTACAGGCCGGCACTCAATTCACTGAGCCACACCAGCCAGGGTGAAACAGGTATTCTTGTTTACAATTGTTTGAATGCAAAATAGTCCAACTCCAGAGGATCATCTGGAAATACCTCGCAAAATTACACATGCATTTCTTCTTGTGGGAAACAATTTCAAAGACACACTGGCAAAATTGTAAAATATCTCATGGCCAAGGTTATGACTAAGTCATTATTTATACAGAACAGTGTCCATAGTATGCTATCTATTTAGAAAATGTTTTCAAAAGAAGCAACGGAAGGATAAACCAAGGAATAACAACAATTAGTTACTTCTGAGGGGATGGAGGAGACCAGCTGAGGGCACAGGGAATACAAGCACAACTTACGTGAACATGTCTTGGTTGGTCTATAGTTTTTATTTTGGAACTGTGTGAATATTTATGTAATTAAAATCTCAGTGAAATCAAAAGGGGGAAAAAGCAATGGCTACAAATTATAAACATATTTAAAAAAATGAAACTAACAGAATTTCTAATATTATAGACACACAAAGAAAATAATTGTTCTGAATGTTTTTAAGATAGTATTTTTTTAAAGATTTTATTCATTTATTTTAAGAGAGATGGGGACGGAGGGAGAAAGGGAAACATCAATGTGTGATTGCCTCCCGCACACCCCCGACGTGGGACCTGGCCTGCAACCCAGGCATGTACCCTGACTGGGAATCAAACCGGTGACCCTTTGGTTTGCAAGCTAGCACTCATTCCACTGAGCCACACCAGCCAGGGCTAAGATAGTATTTTGATGGTATGTCCATTAATGTATATATTGCAAGTATAAAATAATAACCAAGTAATGTTGATTGCAATTGTGTTATATTGGTATTGTTATTTTTTTAAAGATTTTATTTATTGATTTAGAGAGAGGGGAAGGGTGGGAGAAAGAGAGGGGGAGAAACATAGATGCAAGTGTGAAACACTGACTGGTTGCCTCTGGCATGCACCCCAACCAGGGACCAGGCCCGAAACGCAGGTCTGTGCCCTGGCTGGGAATCCAACAAGCCCAGGACAACACCCAACCCACCGAGCCACACCAGCCAGGGCTATTTTGAAATTATTAAGGTATATTGTAGGATGAAGTGATTAAGTGATAATTATAGTATTGTTTTTATGTTCATCTTTTTTAGAAATATAAAGTATGGATGGACGAAATGAAATGCTGTTCGGGAGTTGTTTGATCAAAAAAAAGAAAAAGGGAATGGAATCTTGACAACTGTTAAATGTCAGTGATGAATCTATGGAGATTTATTTTACGATTTATTCTCATGTCATGTTTTATAATGAAAGTGTTTAAAGCACAAGGTCTCTGTTCTGGGGGCCCCACTGGAACATGGCTACCACCCCTGGCACTGTGTGAAACAAACCAGACCTGGACCCCTGTGCATCCTTTCATTTCCAAAACTCTGCAAAAACCTTAAAGACAGAGCTTCCCTGTGTTGCTGAGTGGTGTTTCAGTTAATAGCTGCATTTCTACATGAAGAAATTAATAACAGGATCACCATAATCATAGCGTGCTGTATCTCGGGCCACGCTTTTTAAGCGCTCATGAAGCTTTCTCACGTCGTTATCTCAGCTTCACCTGAGGGCTTTGTAATTACCGCCACTTCACAGGTGGGAAACTGAGTCGAGAAATTAAGCAATGTGTCCAGGGTGGCAACCGAACTCACATTGGGACCGAGGTTTCCTCTCAGTTCTCACTACTGTTAATTCAGACTACAGAGGAAATTAACATTAAGAGATGAAATTAAATTCACAGTATTTTAGCTTCCACTTCAGACCTCTGGTTAAAGAGTATAAATATTAGGAAGATTACCTTAACATCCCACATTTCATTATGCAGTGGATAGTCTAGGACTAGTTAAAAGTCTTACTGTGCATCCGGGCTCTTGTTGCACGTGTGTGAGTGTGTGTGTGTGTGTGTGTGTGTGTGTGTGTTTATTCACCTGTCTCCCTTTTCAACACTACTATGAAGTTAAGGGTATCCTTTCCTGTATTTCAAAGTCTGGATCATGGGCTTATGTCTATAAGGTAATCCTGGTAGAACACAACAGTTATTAAATGTGTTTGTGCTGTCTCAACACCATTCCTCCCGAAGGAGAAGAATTGAGCTAATAAGTTCATCAGAGAGTCACAGGATGCATTGTTACAAGGCAAGCCTAAGCCTTAAACACTTTTTCTTTACTGGGAAAAAAAATGTGTTTTCTTAAACCAGCACCTTTAAATGTTTTAAAATTATGCTCACATTTGTTGAAACAATACTGGCCAATGAAAGGCTGTAACTATAGAACTACCATCTTCAGTGTTTAGCTGTGGAGTGTCGTTTGTAACTGCTAGATATTCTGACATTTTTAATGGGAAAAAGAGAAGAAACTTCCAACCTAAATTCCCATGTTGTCCTTGTTCCTTGACTGATCTAGCGCTTCGGTATTATTTGCATTGTTTGTTCTATTATTTTTTCAAAAGGCAGTGTAATGATTTCTTATTTTTCCTTTGGGTCTTCTTATAATTTGGGTCAGAGCACATTTTTGCATCTTAGAAACTAAAAAGAAGATATGATGCCCTGGCTGGTATGGCTTGGTGGACTGAGCACTGGCCTGCGAACTGAAAGGTTGCTTTTTGATCCCTTGCTCAGGGCACTCGGCTGGGTTGCAGGTCAGATCCACAGGTGGGGGGAGGGAGGGGGAGGCAACCAATCAATGATTCTCAACTTCTCTTTCTCCCTCCCTTCCCCTCTCTCTAAAAATAAATAAATAAAATCTTTTTAAAAATTCAAAGAAGATATGCAACAAATTATAGGAATTAAAAGGTATGCATTTTGACCCCATTAAAATACTCAACACATTAAAATTTACATAAAAACAAGTTTTTGTAGGTTTGTATTATATAGACATTAAAACCATACTATTTAATGTTATGGAGAAATGATCATGATTTAATACCAAGTCAAAAGTGTAGGATTCAAAATTAAATATCCTGCATGATCCCAATTTTGTCTAAAAATAATGTATGCATACAAAAAAGGCTGAAAGGAAATACACCACGGGGTCTTCTAGCCTGGTGGAATCCTGGGTCTTTTCCATTTTCTACAGTGTTCCACGCTTACAGGTTTCTCCTGTTTTTCTAAAGTCCCAGTTACACCACTTTGGTGTTACAGAAGACCTACATTAGTATCTACTTCTGCCAACAAAGAAATCCAAAGAGGATTTTGCTTTCACACAGAAAGACCAAAAGCGAAAGAGCGCTCAGTGCCGTTTTGCTGCTCTGGAAGCAGCGGGATCCTGAGCAGCAACGGGGGCTCTGCTCCTACTATATGTTAGTGTTACGTCAGGTTATACGAGTTACTTGGTATGACATACATAGCAGGTGATTTTGGGGAGTCCAGGAATGCTCAAAAATGTTCCCATAAAATTAATGGCAATTGCTTCTTCACTTGACAGTTTCAGTTTACAAAATGTTTCTCCTACACTATGCTTTTGGCAACTTGTAACAGATTTTCTACAATAGGTATCCATTACTGTTATCATAAGGAAAAAAAACCCAGATATTTAGTTGACTTCTTTTTAAAAGAAGATTTTATTTATTTATTTTTAGAGAGAAAGTGAGAAGAGAGGAAGAGAAACATCAATGTGCGGTTGCCTCTCATGTACCCCCCACTGAGGACCTGGCCCACAACCCAGGCCTGCGTCCTGACTGGGAATTAAACCGGCAACCCCTTGCTTTGCAGGCTGGCACTCAATTTCCCTGAGCCATGCCAGCCAGGGCAGAAACAGATATTTCACAGTCTTTTCTATCCCAGATTTTAATGTACAATAATAGATATTTTTCATAGTGATTATACATAGCTCCCAGCAACCCTGTGACACCAGAAATGTACAGCTGACTGGACAGTTCAACAACTCACTTCCGAACCTTCCACACACCCCACAGTGCCAGCCCCAAGGCAAAGAAGTAGCCTCCCATGACAGTTTCCCTCTCTTAGTTCTCAGTCACCATGTGAAAAGAACTTGGAATGGCTTGCTTTATTCTGATGTACTAATTTAGCAAATGGATTTTGATAAATACAGAAACCTAAAGATGCAGCCAGGGGTGGTGCTCATTTACTTAATACCGTGAAACAACCAAATATTATGATCTTGAAAAAATACTGGGTTGTCTATGTTAACATTGCCTATGTTGAAGTATTTTTAACTGGAACAAAAATAGAACTGTTACAGTTTCCATTTTCTTCAAACAGTTACACGTTGTAAGTGGTTGGAATGATAAACACCAACCAGGACTTGGCATCTTAGTATAGAAGCCACAACTGTGGAAGCTCAGCCACCAGACAAACACCAACAGAACACCACCCCCGGGTCCAACAGCATCTGTCCTTCCCCCACAAGTGAAGCGGGGAGGGGACTGTGATACCACCAGACTTCAGACGTGCTTATGGATGGTGACCCACTTATCAAAACCCAGGCCTTTTAAATTGAATTATGTACATATTTTTACATACAATTTGGCAATACCAAATAGTGGTCTTATAGACAAAACAGCCATTTTAGGTTGTTCTTAAACTATTGGCCATTTTTCCCCTTGGAAAAATACTAAAAATGAAAGACACACACACACACACACACACACACACACACACACAAGTACTACCATCCATTAAACAAATGGGGAGGGGATACGGGAAACAGACTTAAAAGAGCCTATGAATTTGAAGCTAGAACCTTGGCTTTGAGTAAATTATTTCACTTTCCTTGAATCTTAGTTTTTTTTTTATCTACAAAGGGAAGATGATAATAATAATACTATAGATTATGTCTGGAGAGTAAGTTTATGGGGGGGTTTCACTTTCTAATGTTTTTAAGAGAACGGAAAGGCCTATCTCATAAGGTTTTAAGGAGGTTCTAAATGATTGTAAAATTTTTGTAGACACCAGTGCTCTACCCTGACTAGTGTTGAAGACACATCTAGTGAAACTCAGGGAGAGTGCTGACTAAATATAAGGGAAAGAAATATTTCATTTTTTCCCTTCATCACTAATTGGTTATCTGTGATGAGCTCTTCTGTCACATCTTGGTGCTTCAGAAAAAACGCTGCATCCCCGGAGTTCTCCTCCCAGCCTGGTGCGCAGTCAGAAGAAGAAATCTGCATGTTCTTGAATTTTCAGTGGTCACCCAAGAAACCCCTTCAGTGTCCACAGATTGAGGCCGGCAGCCTCCGTCCTGCAGGAGGGCTCAAGTTCAGGGAGCCCTTCAGTGCTTGCCCAGAGAGCTGTAGTGGAAGAATAATGCTGCGGCAGGTACATGTAGTGTGGCTTCCTCGGTCCCAGTAGCCAAACTGCCTCTCCTTCCCCAAGGACTGCCACTGGGTTGAGCTTCCCATTAGAAATCAGTTCCCTGCAAGGGCTTTTCCTTACCACTCCCGCGGCCAGCAGCGTGTCCTTGGACACTTCGGCTGAATGTACATTATATATTGTGTGCGTTTCCTCTGTAATTCATAGAAAAAGTCACAATCCTAAAGATGTGGGAATCTTAAGGAGGTAAGGAATTGAACGTTGACTTTCTTTCCCTTTACTGTTTGTTTGTTTGTTTGTTTGTTTGTTTGTATCTCTTTAGTCGAAGCAAGGCCCGAGTGAGGTAGGGAAAGCAAACAGGAGAGGCTGAAAGGAAGATGTGGGAAGCAGGGGAGATAGGAGATCTCCAGAACAAACTCTACCTCATAATTTTGCCTGACTCTGGTTCCATAAACAAAAGGTCCCTATTTCCCTCTGGGCAAAAGAGGCAATGGAGTAATTAAAAGTTCAGGGTTTGTTAGATGTTAAGTACCTGGATTTCAGTTGAGAAGAAAGCTGTTACATAAAGCGGGGATTTCTCTGTTGAGAACTGCCCTGCAGAAATCGAGCTGGCACCAAAACCTGTTCTGTTTCCCTTTGAGTTTTGCTGCAACCCCTAAGTTATAATCAGAGGAAGGAAACGCCTGAGAGATCTGAAGGTTTTAATTGTCGTCAAGGTCAAGTGCAGATGGCTTGGATTACCGCACAGCAGCGTAGCTCAAGGTCAGTGTCTCACAATGTAATCAGCTGCCTGAATATATGATTTTAGTTGGGTGGCACCATTTCTGGACAAGAGCTGTGCAGCTACATTAAAGCAAGGTGAGAGCCTGGGACTTTGGCTGGCAGAACTTATAAAGTTAGCAGAGAATGAGGGCACAGATAAGCCCACCATATTTTTCATGAAAAATAAGACTCTGCCAGTGAGCTCCAAAAGAAAACAGGAAGTGGTTGTGATGGGGGGACAAGAAGTCAGGCACACTCCACCCAGGAGCTTGTGTAGTGCAGTGAGGACTGCCTGGTTAGAAGACCTGGGGAGGAAGGGAGGAGAGGGGGCAGCCAGCATGTGCCCAGGGCCAGCAAAACTCCATGGATGGCTGAGACACTGGTTTTGTATGAAATGCAAATCTCATTTTCCCTACTTGATATGGAACTCTTGAGCTTTTCACACTATTAACAGTCACTAAAAAGAGAGATTTTTTTTTTTTTTTAATTTCAGAAAGAACCCAAACAAAATAGCTTCATTCACTGTGCCAGAAGGTAGGGACTATCTTGTTCCCATTCCAGGTCAAAGATTCAGTACTTTGCAATGAACATGAGGTCTGTCTGGAAAAAGCCCAGCCATTGTTAATATAATAAGAATGGTTTGCACAACATTGATGTAACCTGGCAGCCAGGGACAGTGGACCGGAATACGTGTATGTGAACAATGACGACTTCACTGTACCGGTCAGTGGGGGGTGGTAGATGAGGTTGAGTGAGCATGTGTACTGTGTGGCGTCACATTCAAAATGACTGAGCTAGTAGAGCAACAAATCTGCATCAGATTTTGCTTTAAGCTTGAACATTCCTCCACGGAATAGGAAACTATCTGAATGATTGAGAAGGCTGCAGCAGAGCAGCTGGTGATTCGCAGCTTCAACATGACAACACGCCCAATCGTGCATCACATCTCAGGAAAAGCTTTTTGGCAAAACATCAAATCACCCAGGTGACTCAGCCCCCCTACAACCCCTATCTGGCGCCCTGTGACTTCTGGCTTTTCCCAGAACTAAAATTATCTTTGAAAGGGAAAAGATTTCAGACTGTCGATAAGATTCAGGAAAATACAATGGGGCAGCTGATGGTGATTGGGAGAACTGTGTGAGGTCCCAGGGTGCCTACTTTGAAGAGGACTGAGGCATCATTGTCCCATGTACAATGTTTCTTGTATCTTGTATTTTCTTCAGTAAATGTCTCTATTTTTCATATTACATGATTGGACACCTTCTGGACAGACCTCATATAAGTTCTGTCAGTGCCTCATTGCCTTGGATAGAGAGAAGGGCATGGGGGTGGGGTACAGGAGATCTCTGGAGGGTGAGACTGCTTGTTTGGCAAGTGAACAAGAGATACGGGGCTCTTTTTGAAGTGTGTGCTTCAAGGCTCAGAGTTCATGCCACTGTGTTCTAGCCTTGATCTAGTATTTCAGAATGAGTGGGAGCTTGAAGTTCCTTTTACACTTTTAGCCTTCCCATGTGAGAGGTAAGAAGACAGATGTACAAGCTCATAAAAATCATAGGGAAATCACCAGCAACACCAAATCAGAACTCTGGACAGCCCTTAGTGCCCTGCAGGTGGTGGGAAGCCCAGGGCACAGCCAGGAGGTCCCAGGTCTGATTTCTCCCTCAGAGAAGCATCTGAGCCAGTACTGGTTCCTCCACAAGTGTGAAGTTTGCTGTTAGTGGTAGGGTGTTTCAGAATGAGATCTTTGCCAACTCCGTGCCTTCTTTCCTCTCATTCTGAGATGTGTGCCTCCCACTCCCCCCAAAGTTGGCAGCACCGATTCCAACCCAAAAGTCATGAAGACCAAAAAATGGATGGTTACCTAAACTGTCGTTCACACTCAAAAAGCTATTTTCTATGAATAAAAGAGTAAAGCTTCTTAATGTAAAAACAGGCATAAAAATGTATTTAGGAATTACCTAGGGAAAGATCAGGCTAGATGACCTTTTCGGAAAGAGGCATTTCCACTAGGGTGGGCAGGCTGGCGCCTGCAGTAACATGTCTGAGTAAACATGGCATGTTTCAGAGAGCTGAGCAGACAGCGGGCCACACGCTGAGAGTTGTGGAAAAGCAGGGCTTCCCAATCCAACTCATCTATCAGTTAGGGGACCTTGACCTGGTTCATTTCTGTGTCTTCTACAGTTAAAAAAATACCTCAATCTCTTTTGAAAGGCTTTCAGATTAAAAAAAAAATTGTGCATCCTTCATCAGGCTTCGGCAATAAGGTCTTCCAAATTCTCATCCTTATTGTCACTAGGTGCGAGTACTTTCAAGTCGTGTTGTACTTGGTTCCAGAGGAGCAATATACCTGTAACCGCTGCAACTAAACAACCTGATGGTTTAAGGAGCTCCCTTAGGTCTCTTGCGGGCTATGTATGTAGTCCTAATAGATCCTTCCCTGAAAAAAGCCCTGCCTATAGCACACTTGTCCATGGACCCAAGGGGTGTCTTCTGAGTTGGCCAGCCACTTGTAGGTGGGCTCAGAATAGCCCCAACTACTATTGTCAAACTATTACAGAAAGGTTATAAACTGGGTAATTCGTTAGGTTAAATCGTGTTTACCAAGTTTTTATTTTTTTTTAATTTTTTAATTCTTTATTTTATTGATTATGCAACTACAGTTGGCCCATTTTCCCCCCTCACTCCCCACCACCCTGCCCATCCCCTCCCACCCTCATTCCCCCCTTTAGTTCATGTCCATGTGTCATAAGTTCTCTAGTGTCTACATGTCCCATACTATTCCTACCCTCCCCCTGTCTATTTTCTACCTA